>JAPYZJ010002493.1:15000-22089 GCA_030522765.1 Ophioninae sp. B BG-2022a
TGACTGGAACGCTCCAATAAATTCACTCGTGTCAATCGATAATCGTTGTTCGCTCTTATTTCCTTTTTCCCATCCATACACGAAGACCAACGATGTGTGAAGTAACACACGATAAAAATTCCGAAATTTTCATTGTTCGAACGGAACGGAAATTCTTCATTTTTCCAAGCTTTTATTTACTCTACCTTTCCCTCGGGTGCAAAATGGAAAATCGATATTTCATTCACTTTTCGAATAGAGCTCGGAAATGTTGCTAGCATCTTAGAGGTGACGTTGTGTAATTCAAGTTTTTGAAATAAAGTCTCCAGAAAATTTGCAGCTTTTGTGGAATAAAATATAAAAATAGAAAATTAAAAATTAATGAACAATCTGTATGAAAAAAAAATGTTTTTGAAAATATAGACATTCACTTTTTAATGCACTTTAAAATAGAAAATAATTTTTTTTTTTACTGTCATCTATGTTCCAATATAGAAAAAAACTTGGGGTACCCATAATTAAGACATGTAATCTTTTATTTACATAATGATTTACATAAATTTACAACAGAAGTATTAACTATATTTAATTTTTGTATTGAATTATTCATAACCATTTCTTAATAACTATCGTTCCAAATTAAATACTATTAACGAAACTAGCTTTATCAAATTTATTAAATATTTAGAAAAGTTGAGCACCTCAATTTTTTATTTATAGTCACTCGTAAGCGGCTTAGTACAAAAAACAATTTTTTTTCCTTTTTAGAACGATAAAAAAAACCTTGTTTTTAAAAATATTTTATATGTAAACAAATATAGAAAAAAGAATAAAATTAAATAAGAATAGCAATAAGAATAAATTCTCCATTGCAATCAGTATTAGATAATTATTACAACGCACAAATGAGTGAAAATAATTGCAATAGAGAAATATTTTCCGAAAACTTTATATTAAAAAACATTCCCAAAACATTTCCAAAAATGTTTCACTGATCGAGCCCGAAAGTGAGTCCGAATATAACAAAAAAAATTCGATGAAAAACATTTTGCTGAAATCAACGAACGTTACCATCGTGATAAATCCACTTTCATTCGGAATAACGGAATTGAATCCAAGTTTATAACGAACACGACTACATATTAAAAAAAAAAAACATCCTCGCAGTTTTTTTCGCATTTCGTGCTTTACAAGTTGGTCGTTCCGAGTGAGAGTCAGAATAAAAATATCTGCAGCATTTTCTGCCAGTGGAAAGTCCGAAGAATAATAACAATAATAATAATAATAATAACAATAACAATAATAAAACTCAAGGTCACGAACTACGAGATTTCCCAAGCACATCTTTGTTTACTCGCAACGGCTATGTGCACATCACTATATATCACTATACTCTATTGTTCTGGGGATTCGAATGCACGACCAGTTGTTTTTCTCGTCACTTTCGTTCTTGTCCAATTGTATATCGATTCTCAACGGTTCTTGAAGGTCGATTGATACAACGCTTCTTTTTATTACGACGCACTTAACTTCAATATTATTATTCATACGTATAATGGTTGTGTGTGTGTGTGTGTGTGTGTGTACTTAAAAATGTTTTTTAAAATCATTTTTCCTTTCGCTTGAGCTAATTACGCAATGATCGTGGAGAGGATAACACATGGAACGATTAGATTGATGAATGTTTCAATAAATCAAGAGTTTCAACTGCACCTCCCGCATCGTCTCGTCTCCGTCACGTTTCTTTGTGAACACCGATCGAGGATTCTTTTTTTGCAGCTGTTGCAACTGGGAGATATTACTGTACGACAAGAGCGAGGAGCTGATACGGCTCCATCGTTGTCCAAGAATGAGTCGCGTTTTAAATTCGCCAGTTTTTTTTTCAAGGAATGGTTTTTTTTTTAATGGAAATTTCGAAAAGAAACGATAAAAAAATGGAATAAAAACTAATAAACTGGAATAAAACAAAAATAATTAAACCTTCAAAATGGGGATATTCATTTTTAGAATGGAAAAGTCGAAAAGCGACGGTTTGTTTTAAAAGTAGAATGCTCGAATAGCAAATATCTGTTTTTCGAAAGAAAATTTCAAAGTGCAAACACCCTTTTTTGAAAATGTAATTTCAAAGAGCAAACACCCCTTTTTGGAAATGAAATTTAAAAGCAATAATCCCTTTTTGGAATGGACATTTCAAAAAGCAAACTTTACTTTTTGATATGAAAATTTCAAAAAGCAAATTTCACTTTTCGGAATGGAAATGTTTAAAAGCAACGGTTCGTTTTAAAAATAAAAACTCAAAAAAGCAAGAATTCCTTTTTTGGAATAGAAACCTCAGAAAGGAATCGTTCCTTCTTGAAATTTTCATCTCGAAGAGAAACCAATTTCTTTGGGATATTTCAACGCTGCAAACCCTTTCCCCATTTTTTTCCAAACCGAAAAAAAATTCTGTACTGAAAAAAAAATAATACGGTCCTAAACTACAGAACTACGCAATAGAGGGGGGGAGCGGAAGTATGAAAACTTATGTTTCACCAATAGTAAAAAAAAAGAAATTTGAAAATGGATTAAAAAAATTCATTTTGCCAATTTGAATTTAGCAAAAAAAAAAGAAAATAGTCGTGTTTTTGGGGTTTCTAATAGGCGCGATAATCAACTAATCATGAACACCATCCAATATATCGATCAAAATAAAAAATAAAAAGAATTTGTAGGACAAAAAAACAAACTATTTCCCACGAAAGAAAAGCAAAAAAAAAATGAATTGAAACGACTTACGTCGTTCTCCCTCGTGTTGGTGATCGCTCTTTTGCTCCGTGCATGATAGACCCTCGGCCTGACCGTCGTATGGGCGCTAAATTCTTCTGATGGACCTGGATGAGAAAATCAGAAAAAAAAACAAATGTTAATCCCATTCGTTTTTCATCGGTCCCGAGCACATTTTTCGTCAATAAAAATATTGCTTCGAAAGAGGTCTCAAGGGGAGACCTCTTTGGATATGTACGTCACGAGGCTGCACGTGCTGTACGCGACTTCATGGCATCTCGGATATGACGAACAGTAACGGGAACCGGGACTGACGTCATACCATAAACGTCAAGGAACAAAAAAAAAAAAGTTTCAATCGGCCTCCGCAATTACAAGTCCAAAAGTCTCGGACCCGAATTTCACCAAACCCATCGTCGTTAATCGACCCAATTGACGCTCACAAAAAAGGCAAGATAAAGAGAAAGTAGTCCAGAATATTAATATAATTCTAGGATCGAAATTTGCAATGTGTTGGAATCCAACAACATTGAAATAAAAATTATTTCCCAATTCCAATTTATTTATAAAAAAAATGACGACGAAAAACACTTGATAACTTTTTGAACTTTTTTTTTAACTCGAGAGTTCGAATTTGAGAAAATAATGTTTCGCATTTGGAAAACTGAAATCTCGAAAAATAATAAATCGAAACGAAAAGCTTTCGAGAATTTTTTTGAGCCTTATTTAAGTAAACCAATGATATCGATCTGAGAAAAGAAAATTTTGAAAAATACTGTAAATAAGGAAATGCAAATTTAAGTATAATGTATTAAATTGAAGAAAAATAAATATAAAAATTTAAGTATAAGTAAAAGTATACATTTTTAAAGAAGATATTTAAGTACAATTTAAAAGTCTAAAAGAAGAAGAAAAAAAATAAGGATAGAAAGAAAAAAAGAAAATAAATAAATAAAATAAATAAAATAAATAAAATAAATAAAATAAAATAAATAAAATAAAATAAAATAAAATAAAATAAAACAAAATAAAACAAAAATTAATAATAATAATACCAATAATAATAAATAACTTGATTTAAGAGTCCAAAAAATAATATTAATAAAAATTAATACATTTTATTAAAAAAAAAGTATAAAAAAAAAAAATTCACTGAGTGACTAACGATGCCTCCCTAACGATGTTCACGGCCACGTATTATTCGTGAACGTTATTCGTGACTCGTGATCATGAATTGAATCATCAACCTTCGATAAAAGATATCAATTATATTGTGAACATATTGAAAGAGCCTCGCGAATGCAAAGTGGAAATGATGCGGAGTTGGTTTCATCAATTGAATGTTAACCCAACTTTGGCTCGAGACTCGTTGATGCACGATTGACGTATGTTGGAATAAGAGGATGTAGGAGTGGGTTTCGGAGGGGGGGGGGGATTTCATTATGGAAATCGAAGTAATCGGTAAAATGGAAGCAATTGGAGTTCCATGAGTGAATTGAATTAGCAACAACTCCGAAACGCCGGATCAACAAGTTACTCGAACTTTAACAAAGTGCAGCAGCAATCGTATATATATACGTATAGGCAGACCGTGACCAACGTGTACTCTCAACGTCACAGTCGAGAACTCGAGAGTTTATCGAATCCATGGTACAGCCACAGTTATTTGTGTTACGTGTTCGGTGAACGTGCACGACATCGACGCTGCCATTTCGATGACCCTTAAGGGCTTCAATTATGGTTTTCCCGTTAAATCTCTCGGTAAAATAAATTAATTTTTATATGGGTGGGGTAGGGCACGAAGGGAGGGGGTTGAACTCAAAATTTCGTTTCGGATCATCGATATCGACGTTTTCATTTCGATGACCCTTAAGGGCTTCAATTATGGTTTTTCCGTTAAATCTCTCGGTAAAATAAATTAATTTTTATATTGGTGGGGTAGAGCAGGAGGGGAGGGGGTGAAACACAAAATTTCGTTTCGAATCGCCGAGAAACGTTTATCGCAAAAGCGAATTAATTAACGAACTTTTCTCGCGAGCTAAAGAGTTTTCGTGAAAAGTACGTGCGAAATTTTCCTCGGTATGCACCGACGTGCATATACGTACAGAAGGGCCAGAGAGAGAGGAAGAGAAAAAAAAGTTACACGAAGAAAAACTTGGGCTTTAATATCGATTAAAAGTTCGCGGAAAATGCACGAGTGTACGACAAGAACGTTAAAGTTCTATGAAAAATTATCCTCTCTAAACCAAACTTTTCGAATTTTCTTGAATTTCATTTTTTTTTTTGAAAATGTACTTTTTCGAATTTTTTGAGAGCATACAATGCGTCGTTTTTTTACTTGACTTCGTTTTGCATCGCATTTACGATTTTATGAATATAAAAATATGAAGAATCTGTTTATTGAATGGGGCTACGATTTTTAATGTAATTCAATATTTAAGTCATTATTGATATAATTAAACAGTTCGATAATTATGAATTTAGTTTGATAATTAAATCGCTATGAATACAATTGAAACATTATTAAATAACAATAATTTAATTATATTGTTATTTAATTAAATTATTTAATTAAATTTAATAATAAATTTAAATTAAAATTAAATTTATTATTTAATTAAATTAATTTAATTAATTTAATTTAATTATATTGTTATTTAATTTAATAAGTAATTTAATTATTTAATCATTTCATATATGTTAGTTAATAATTTAATTATATTGTTATTCTCTATATATTCTTTTCTCATTTTTTTATTTTCTTAGATTTATTATTTAGTGAAACATTTTTTTTCGTATTTGAATTCTAGGTTATCACAATAAAGATTTGTATAACTATTGAGGTATTTTAATTAAGATTACGGTGAAAAAAAAATAGAGAAATTAAAAAATAATTATTATCGTTCCGTCTCAACGTTGCGAACTTCAACCTTATCATTTTTTAAACCTTATTAATTTTGTAAAAATCCAAAAACTGTATTACGAGAGAACAATAAAAAAAAAGGGCCCTGACATAATAATTCCATAAATCTCAATAATTTATTTAATAATAAAAAAAAATAAAGGAAAAATATTTAATTCTCCTTGCACGTTTGGAAAAACTTTTCAGAGAAATTTTTCAGACGTGAAAGGGTTATCTTCGCCCCGAAGTTCGCACGTTGGAACGGATGAAAATTTCACTCAGCGTATAATAAGCTCTAATTCGGTTTCATGGGTCCTTTGACCTCGATGGGGCATATGTTTCGGGCATACGAGTTCGCAAATTTTTCGTTCCCAGCCAAACGAGCGTGTAACATCCTGGTTTTTGCGCCATGTGTTTTATACGAGTGTGTTTTATCTTGCACTCGGTATGGTGACAATGACAGAACCCAAGATCGACGAAAAAAGAAAAAAATCCTGTCTCTCGATAATTCGAGCGTCGTGAGACTCTTTAAGGAAGGCTCGACAACTCGACAACTCGAATCAAAAAATTATATACGTTTTTCACTTAAAATTATTATGAATTACCATAATAACAATAATAATAATAATAATAATAATAAATATTTATATCATATAACGTAATTAATAATAATATAATTAATATGATTAAAATATTATTGTAAATAATATAATATGATATAATGAATAATAGTAATAACATAATATAATATAATATAAATAATACAACAATAAAAACAATGACATATAAAAATGTCATCTGAATTTCAAAAAATGTTTCAAAAAATTATAATTATAGTAATTACATTACTATAAAAAAATGAAACGTACATAATCGCGATTATTATCGAACAACAATAATAATAACAATCAGAATAACAATAATTCAGCAACAAGTTTCGTCATTATTATTCCTTCGTTTTCTCAGCGTCTCGTCGTCGTTGTATAATATATTTCAGAATTTTTGTCTTTTTTTTTTTGTAATAAATCATTACCGATATTATTATTATTCTCGTAATAATATTAGTGCATTCACCACTACCAGACCATTCGTTTTGTACAAATGAAGGTTAATGAGATCTATTTAAATTTACGTTTTATTCGTATTGCAGAGAAAATGAAAAGTCCACGGATCTACGAGAGCCATGAAAATCGAGCTAAAGTTGGTGTACACTGCAATGAATCCCGCCCTTCTATACCACATTGCTTTGTGTGGCGCCCTACCCTTCCTCGTTAGTCAATTAAACTTCATAATTACGGTA
This sequence comes from Ophioninae sp. B BG-2022a, assembly GCA_030522765.1. Lineage (NCBI taxonomy): Eukaryota > Metazoa > Arthropoda > Insecta > Hymenoptera > Ichneumonidae > Ophioninae sp. B BG-2022a. The sequence goes on from JAPYZJ010002493.1 coordinate 21,945, forward strand.
GCAATGTCTGGGTGCGCGTATACTATAATTCGCTATATATATATATAAATACAGCCTTGGCCAAAAGTATTAGGCATCCAATAATTTTTCTATCCGGACGAAAAATCGAATTTCTCGGCGAAAAAAAATCGTAAAAATTTGTTCA
>JAPYZJ010002494.1:0-21941 GCA_030522765.1 Ophioninae sp. B BG-2022a
AAAATACGACTGAAGTTAGCCGTGCATCGGCAAAAACTTCACAGCTTTTGGTGATGCGTACTCTTATCGGATGCGTACTCCTAGACCAGGTTACCCTATAGGGGTTAGAAAAAGTCCTCACAATCGCCATTTGACAAATATATATATATATACGAGATAAGATAACCTTATCAGATAATCGTTTTTGTCAAAAACGTTAAACGATAATTTATAAAGAAAGATAAAATTTAAAAAAAATAAAAATCTAGAAAGAAAAATAAATATTCTACCGGGAAATATCGTATTTTTCATGAAAACCCGAAAAATGAAAAATTGGGAAATTGAAAAGGATAAATTTGGGTTTACCCTTAAAAGTAATGTAGATAGTCGTCGAACGAAGTCTGCTGTTCCGATGTTTTTTTTTTAGTTGAACGCGAATTTGTTGGAAGAGTCGAAATTACGAAGCAATGCTCGTAGAAAAATGAAATCGTTCTGATTATTGACAAAAATATTTTTATAATTAATATTTAGAACTGAATATACGAAAAAAAAAACGAAATATACGAAAAATAAAATATTGTCTTTACTCACGTTTGTTCGAACCTTATTTATAACCCGTCAATTATATCCTCTCTTTTCAAAGGTAAGTGGAACGAAATTTGCAACAATGATACTTACTTCAATAACTTCCTACAAAAAAATTACTAATTCGAGAAAAATGAGAAACAACGATAAGACTGAGAAAAAAACGATGCGAACGATAAAAGTTCAAACAAATGAATAATACGAATATTATTACGTCGTAATTATTATTATAAAAATATTAATATTATTAAAATTAATAAATATTAATAGGTACTATTAGAATTAATACGATTAATAAAATTAAAAAATAATAATATTATTAATATCATTATAATTCTTCTTATCACTTACTACGAAAATTTATCACGATCATAGACAATTATTGAAATAAACAATCGAAGGTACACATTTGGCCCAAAATTTTTATTCGTCAGTACATTTTCAATCACAAAATACACCACTCGATCGATGCACCATCGAATTCCTATTGATACGCATCTATATAAAAGATCGACGTTTCGTTAGTAATTTTGTATTTTCGTAAAAAAAAAAAAACGAATAGCTCTAAGAATGAAATCAGAGAAAGGTGCTCCAATATACGACATTGAGAATGAAAAACGAGAAGGGAAAGAAGAATCTCGAAAATTTGTCAATGTAGATCGCGGTCGCCCTACCCTGGCAGCATGTATCGTACTGAACGGTCAGCGCCGATCTCACTGGACTTCGATTTCTTTCCGTATCCGATCGCATTGGGGTCTGACGAAAAAAAAAAAAATTTTTTTCAACCGACTTCGAAAAAAAAATCACTAGATTCTGGATATTATTTTTTTTCCATCAAATACACTTCGAAGAAAAAAAAATTTACACGTAGATGGAAATCAAATTTTTGTTTTTTGTATATTCGAAGTAAAAAATGAGAGTCAATAAAACGAAAAAAAAAAACAATTTTTCAAAACAAGCAAATCATTTAAAAAATTGTATTATTATTGTTTCCTTTTTGTATTTTTTTAATTGTTGTTATTCATTGAAATTGATGTTCTTTATGTATTAATATAAGATTGTTAAACATCTTAGTTTTACCTTAAACTCGTCGATCGCCTCCCTGAGATCCTCGTCCGAATATCCCTTCATTGCTTTCGTCGCCACAGGACCCATGTAATTGTTAACGACGGCGAATTCCATCAAGGAGAGAAATACGAAAACGCTGCAGGAGGACATCCAGACATCGATGGCTTTGACGTAAGAAACGGGTGGCAGTGATTGTTGGGACTGAGTGTTTTGAGTGGCTGTGATAAAGAAATTGCAAAGCTCAATTCCTTGAATAAATTGATTTTATAAAATAATAATTAATTGTTCTCAAATTTATTTGTATACTGGAAATAGAATAATAATTTAATAATTTAATTATAATTTAAATTAATAATAATATAATTAATTATTTCATAATATAATCATTTAAATACATATTTATTTATATGCTTTCAATACATAATTTTTGATTATTCAATCTATTCCAGTAAAATAATAATTAATTAAGTTATTAATAAATGAGTTTTTTTGTGTTTAGAAAAAAATAACAAAATTTTCTCATTATTTAATCACTATCAATGGATTGATTAATTCATTCGTTATTCAATTAAATAAATCGATACGAAATTGAATTGACGATTACTGAATTTAATTAATTGAATAATTCATTTCAATTCGATTTTCAATTCGAGAGTATTTGTTGTTTATTTAATATTTATCTTTCGATTATTTACAATATCTGGAACGCAAAAAAAAATTGTAGAAGATCGTATTATTATTTTATGGATTTTATTTTTCAGTTATTTTATTGATTGTACGTGATCGGGGATCGTCAACGGAGAGCGCGGGAACATTGTGCATTTAATTTACGATCGTGTCTGTGCCTATACTGCCGCGGTGGTGAATTTATTAGAATACATTTATTTTACGCCTCCGTGATTTTCTCGGGCCACGTCGCACGTTTGATGCGCTCTAATGGCTCCGTTATGTACTCTGGGATTGCGGCACAGGCTGTACCTTTCATTATTCTCACTCAGCGACAGTACTTTCCCTGGGTTCATCGTCCGGTACGAGGGGGATGCTATTATGCAAATATTTTTTTTCGCGACGATGTATGATGATTAATTTTTTTTCTTCACATTTTTATTCTGTGTAATTATTATTATTATTTGAATAAAAATTCAAATAATTCATGTATTCAATGCAAATCGTTTAATTTGATTTTTTATGGAATAAATTAAAGTAAATGCAATTTATTTGTACAAAAAAAATTGAATTACAACTTTGCTGGTTTTTAAAGTGATGTTATTAGTGTATATATATAATAATATTAATATAATTATAATATAATAATATTATAAGTGAAGTTATTATGTATGGATCGAAGAAGTTAAAAGTTGCAAGCAAGACTCGCCAAAAAATTCTAAACTCAAAAAAGTCAAAAGTCGAAAAAATAAAAAATCGAAAAGGTCAGGATAAAAACAAAGTCAAAAATTAAAAAGGTCAGAAATAAAAAAAAGTCAAAAATCAAAAAGGTCAGAAATAAAAAAAAGTCAAAAATCAAAAAGGTCAGAAATAAAAAAATTCAAAAGTCAAAAAGGTCAGAAATAAAAAAAGTCAAAAATCAAAAGGGTCAGAAATAAAAAAATTCAAAAATCAAAAAGGTCAGTAATAAAAAAAAGAATCAAAAAGGTCAAAAATTAAAAAAGTTAAAAAACTGAAAAGTCAAAAGTTTTCGAACCGAACCTCGTATAGTTAATAATTAATTTAACAAAAATCAGCAATATCGATTTCAGTCCATAAGATAGAAAAAAAGTTTCGCAACGAGATGAATTAATGAGAATTACTTACCGAGTGTGAGAAGCGACGTGACTCCAAGGGTGACTCTTGCTGGGATAGCTTCGGGTTTTATCCAAAATGCGATCCATGACATTACGACGATTAGAGCCGAGGGTATGTAAGTATGAAATAAATGATATCCTAGACGCCGACGTAGATTAAAAACGATCTGTATGCAAGTGAAATTTCCAGTCGAATATTCGATTGTGCAGTCGGTCGTGTAGTTGTTTGAAATATCGAGCTGGGGCAATTCGATGTCCGGATTCAGGACCAATGGATCGGTCATGTTCCAAATAAATACGAGATCTTGGGTCGTGTGTGATACTGGCGACAAATAAAAAGAAGCGAGACGGTTTAAACTAAATTTTTTTTTAATTTAATTGAAATAAAATTTAAATTAAATTTTTCTAAATTAAGTGGACGAGTAATTTAATTTTTGTAATTTAAGTAGACGAGTAAATTAATTTTTGTAATTGTAAGTCGACATGTAATATGGATATTCGATTATTTTGAATTTCGGATTTACGTACAGCTCTCGATCATCATTGAGCAAATCTGAGTGTCGTGAGGATAAGACTCGAACTTCATTGCGCATGACAAAACCAGCGTCAACCTAAACGTAGAAAAATAAACACATTGGCGCAGCGTTCAACTTATAAAAAAAAAAATAACCAAACGTTACTACAAAATTCATTTTTAGAAGAACGCTTTTGAAATCGGAGGTTAGTTTATACGTGGATAAAAAAAAATCATTTTAAAAAAAGACAGACAAGGTCATCGATTTTTTCTAGTCCGAAGATTTGTTAAAGTTATTTTTTCGAAAAAAAAATGGCATCTTTTGTTATTCTTTTGTGTGAAATCACTGCTGAATCCACGGGTAAGTTATCGACGTTAATTTAAAAAAATCACAAATTCCTCAATATCAAAGTCTTCGCCGTTATCATTAAAAAATATTGCAATTTATTCGCAAATCATCCTACGTTCTGTAAAGATCGTAAAAGCAGCCGAATTTTACCGACCGTTGGTAAAGCAAATAGAACTTCAGCCTCGTTTCTTTGTCTCAGCGAAATGGCTTTTAAACTTTGAAATGACCAGCGGGGTATCAGCTTTTCGAAGTCTCGCGTTAAGCAAATTTCCGTACCTCGGGCTGTTTGAACCTCCTCGTATATTTTTTTCAAATTCCAGTCGACTTTCTACAGAGCGGACACGTGTTTATTCCAACACAATGAAATTTCTCCTCAGGTAAGCTCGTGAATAAATCCCCAGACGGAGTCAAAAAATTCTAGATCTAAGCTTGTGAACAACTTGTCCGACCAAGCTTGCAAAAAACCCGAGGCATTAGGGGGTTAAATGACCCTAGGGGATTAAAAACCCTAGGAGGTTAAAAAGCTTAGTAACAAGAATTCAAGTGGCTTCGGAACCTAGGGGATTATATAAGCCTAGGGACATGAGAACTCGAGAATTTATGGGGCGAAAAACCCTAGATCGCCAGCATTTGAATATCACTAGGGGACGAAAAAACCCTAGATCGCCAGCATTCGAATAACCCTAGGGGACAAAAAAACCCTAGATCATCAGCATCTGAATGACCCTAGGGAACAAAAAACCCTAGATCCCCAAGATTTGAGTGGCCCAAAGAGGCAAACACCCCTAGATCCGCGACGTTTGAATAACCCTAGGGAACAAAAAACCCCAGATCCTCAAGATTTCAATGGCCCAAAGAGGCAAACACCCCTAGATCCGCGACGTTTGAATAACCCTAGGGGACGAAAAAAACCCTAGATTGCCAGCATTTGAATAACCCTAGGGGACAAAAAAAACCCTAGATCACCAGTATTTGAATAACACTAGGGGACATAACCCCTTAGATCATCAGCATCTGAATAACCCTAGGGGACAAAAAAACCCTAGATCCTCAAGATTTCAATGGCCCAAAGAGGCAAACATCCCTAGATCCTAGGGGGGTTATAAACCGTACATTTTTTAGGCTAAAATTACCCCACTGGAAAAAAAACTCGAAACCCCAGTCAAATGACCTGAAAAAAAAAAATGTCCGAGTCCCGTACTTACTTGGACATGTAAAGAAGGGTTTTGTCGTGGTAGAGCCACAGATAGTGATTGGGTATCGACATCTCGTGGAAGGTGACCTTCTTTGCGTTTTTGAAGAAGGAGTCGGGTCTCCATATGTTGTGGAGCCAATCAACGTCCAGTATTCTGTAGTCCTCGGACATGTTTTCCGGTAGCCTTAACCTGGAGTCGCGCCAACTTTGAGCGAGGAATATATCGGCCACGTACGTCTACGGAGAGATAAGAACTTTCATAAAGATAAGAGACCAATCGGAAGTGAACGGTGTACTCGTGGATGCCATTTGCCCGCCGTTGGAACAGTCTGAACGCGGTCGCGATTGGACGAAGTTTGGTCAGCGCCATCTATCGGAATATGGGGGTACTGGAAGGCCACTGAGCCGCGAGAAGTTAGCCGCAAGAGAGAGGTTAGATTTACGAATAATTGACGAGTCGTAAGGGCGAGTTTAGGCTACGAGTATCTATAGATTTCATGGTTCGTATAAAAATCCACTAAAATAGTTTTTTTTTACGTCGTTATCATTATTATCATAGATACCATGGATTCTTCGTTTATGGAGTCAATGCTCAATACGGTAACGTGGAAGTACACGATCGTTGGCTGGCCGAGGAATTTCGGTGGTCTGTGCTTGTCGTACTGTTTCGGATTTATCGGCAGTATGTCTCTAAGGGTAAGGGACACCTCTTTCCTCCCGTATTCCTCCAATTCGAGATCCCTGAAAACGAGGGTAAATGAGGAGAAGCGAGGTTGACGTGACTCGATCGGTATTCGTTTTAGGTGATCATATAATTGGGACTGTTTGCAGTTTTGGGGATAAAGATGTTTCAAAAACCCTAGAAACATTTATCGGTTGAGTGTGTCTTACTTATCGATGGTCGGTAATGCAGAGTTCGAACTTTTTTTTTTTGCGTGGAAAGTTTTCGTCAGATCGCATGTGCGAACTGAGCTCGTACAGTTTGATAAGCCAGGGAGTCGCTGAAGTGATCGTTGCTTTGCATTACCATCGTGGGGTCTTTAGAATCTACCTTATCGATGATACAAGATCCACTCGAATAGAACTCACTTCCTGTAAAAATCTTTTAAAAAAAAAAAAAACTTGATACCGAATGCTATTTTTTATATACGGTCGGTATAGAAAATATCGAGGTTAGTAACAGCTGGTGCATTATGGAAAATGGCCCAGCCGGTAACAAAGATATAATTCGTGATGGGAAATTTGAACGTGCTGACATCCGTGTGACTCTGTCGAAATGACGATCGAAAAGATATACGACACGTGGACCATTAGAATAAATAAATAGAATAAAGTATACTTTCTAAAACTCATCGTTAAATTTGCGATTTCTTCCATTTTACGTTTCTTCACCTCATCGCGGTCACCACTCACGTGAATTTGTTGTTACTTCGCTTACACAGCTGAGATAAGGATATACTGAGGGAATTGTAGGCGTGCGAGTATTTATAAAAGGACATAAAAGAGTTACTTGAATAATGTATCAACAATGATCTTAATTTACGTCAAATACTATATCAATCAACTTGTGAAAAGTTCAAAAAAGCAATATTACATGCCAAAATGCCAAATATTTTATATATCTCCAATTTTCTAGGAGTAGATAGAGCTCAAAATTTCGAAACGAAAGTTCCTTATCCACTTTTTTCTCCGATGCGCCGCTGCTGTGATATTCATCGGTCAATGATAGCCAATACGCTCGTCGCGCTGTGATTGGGAGGGGTATGCCGCGCTCCCATTGCGTGACCACTACCGCGCGGCTTCTCCTACCCCGACGCGCTTGGCCCGTCCGACCACCGTATTGGCTCGCCTCAAATCCTCAGATATCTTCGCAACGGTGCGTCGGAGAAAAAAATGCATAAGGACTTTTCTCTTCGAAATTTCGCGATCTATCCGATGGGCTTGCGTTCGTCACTACTTTACGAATACGCCGCGCGGGACATACGCAAATACTTCAGGCATCATTGTAAAGTTGAAAGAGCAATACAAGACTATCGCTTCGCTCGAGAACTAGCTCAATTATTTACCTTTCGATCTTGGGAAAAAAGCGGTAGCCGCGCTTTCTTGCGGAAAGTCGAAATGTACGGGACGATAGGCTATCGACTTTAATATGCCACCCTTCGACCTCCGTTGAAAGTACCGGTTCGCATATTTTCTCGCTGAAACTCGAGAAGTACAGAAAGACAGGGAAGATGCACGATTACAATGACGAGATATTGCCAATAATCGCAAGCGAATGAAAGCAACAGTAATTTACGAGTAAACCGCTTACTGAATAATAAATACTCGATAAACTCGAGTCAGGATCGCGAGGGTATTTGAATTTTTGAATTACGAAATACATTTTTTTTTTTGGCTGAATTTTATATTTGAGTACTCACGGAAAGTGAAGAGCTGCCATATCGAACAGCGTGTAGAGGTAGCAGCAAAGGATCACCAGAGAATGCCTCGTCATACCTGACACGAAATAATTCAATTGATTCGAGAATAAACTTTTTTTGTAGTAAAAATAATATTTTTCGAAAATCCCGAAACAAAATACCACGAAAAAAGATTTTTAAAACTAAAAATCGTGCAAACAAGAAATAAGGCAAACAAATCCTTCAACCCTTAAAATCATTAAATGTAAATTTAAAACTTATCAAAAAATTCACAATTTTCAAACTTTCTCAAAAATAATTTTAAACAAAAAAAGGTCAAGTGATGATTTTCTTACCCCGACTGGCTTTCTCAATTTGGCAGCGGGTTATTTACAGTTGTCTATGAGTACGTTCAATCGTCGTTCGCTACCGGATTTCATGGATTTATCTTCTTCGCTAGATCATTAACAGTTTTTTTTTTCGCTTCCTCCATTAACACTGTTCAATTATTATTTACGTCCAGCGATTAAAAAGCAATTCTCGTATTCCTTGGCAGCTTATCCGAGAAATCCCGATCACCCACGTCACGAACATTTGCCAAAATTGTCACTTCGAGCCATCGTCACTTCGGTCGAAAAAAAAAACTCAAATTTTTTTTTTGATATTCATAAGCAATCGTTTGAATTTTTTCAATGACGAAAATGGTGAAGCTCGACTGATGCACAAGGTGGGCTAGATCGAGACACCCTCGGCGCCTCGACCTGTCAATTCAATTATTACGAACCTTGGCCCTGTTCGCAAAAAAAAAAATCACTGCGCACGTTCGATCTGGAATTTCTATTTTTTTTTTCCCGAAACGAAGAATTTTTTTTCACGTTTTGGAAAAAGTCATGCCAAAATATTTTTTTACGACATTTATCACCAAAAATTTTTTCAATTGCAACTCCACCCCGTCAATACTAATTTGCTTTTTGTCTCACTGTCACTCTCTCTCTCTTTCTCGTATATTAATTGACGTGTACGATGTGTCCCTCCGGTTTTATCCCGCGTTCTGTCCCGAAGCTACGAACCCGAGATATCAGTCAGGGCGAGAACCACTAACTCAGGTCTCAGGCGCCTTTAAGCCAATTTGCCTATCGACTAACTGATTAAGCCCTCTCTATCGCCCGTTCTCCCCCTTAAATCTCTTCCACCTTTCCACCTCACCCCTCTCTCTTGATATAATTTTCCTACGATTCGATTTCGATTCTCGTCGCGATATTTCTTTGACTCCCTTGCCACAATTTTTCATTATTTACAAAGCGTTGTTGTTCCATCGTTAACTATTTTTTACAATACTCTTTTAATTTTATTTTTTCCGAAATTTTTATTTTATTCTAGGTATGTTATTATTTATTTTATTTTATTTCGGACATTTTTTCGATAAAAAAAATAAAATTGATATATATTACAGTATATAAGGCGAAATGAAAAAAGTCGATTTTTTTAATTGATTGTATTCTTAATATTTTTGGCACGGGAGAAATCTTTTTTTTTTCATATCTCTTAAAAGGGGTGGTAGTCGAAAATAATTACAAAGCATTATCATCCCACTGTTAATAATTTTTTGAAACACGTTTTTTTCTTGCCGATTCTTTTTCTTATTTTTTCGCAATAAAATTGTTTTTTTTTTTCTTATTTTTGGGGGGTGTAAGGAGAAATAAAAATACGGGATAAAAATATACAAAGAATATAATAAATGTTTCAAAAATTATATTTCCTTCTCGTTTATTGTATTTTTTATATATCATTGGCATAAAAAAATCGACTTTTTTATTCTCCTTAGAAGAAGTGGAAGTTGTAAAAAAAAATGTGAAAAAGTTTTACAAAAAAAACATACAAAAAAATTGGCCCTTTCGTTCGTCGATGTATAAGAAGCGAAATAATTGAATTCTTAGTTTTCACACCATCGCCAATCTTCTCAGGCCTTCGGTATCACCTCCAACTACCAACACGCGGTGAAAAAAAAAATATATAGCTGTCAATCCTCGTCGACTGACAGTACCGAGGGTGCAAGTGGGGTTAAGCTGGCGTGAGCATGGGGTCGCGTCAAACACGATCTACGAAGGGATGCAACACCTCGAATTGGCTCGTGGCTATCGAGGCAGAATTTTATTCCCAGTGTATCGATGTGACACAAAAAAAAAACAACTATTTTAATATAATTAATTATGTGAGAAAAACGTTAGCAAAATGAAAACAAAAGTTCCTCGAGTGAATAAAAAAGTTGATTCAGAATATTTCTGTTAATAAAAATTAATTTTCTTCAGATATTTCTATATCTTATATTTTTAAATACTTTTTCTTCAATCGTGGTATTTTTTTCCAAATTCATCTCTATATTTTTAATTGATGAAAAAAAAATGTTCGATTTTTCGACGCGTTTTTGGATTTTCGTTGGATAAGTTGAAGCTTCGAGTCGTGCAGGAAAAACTTGAGCAGGGAATTAAAGAAACATTACTCATTTTACTCCGCAAGCTGCGAGGACTCGCTTTAATTTATTTGCCGACATTTCGACAATTCAATCGTCTCTGTTAATAATCTATAACAACGTTTATTGACATTTCCCTGTCACTCACTCTTATTCTCTCAGTGTCATTGTCAATATTCATAACTAATGCACGTTCGCTGCTATGTATATTTATATGTGTGTATATATATATATATATATATATATATATATGTATGTATATCCATATCAATTTGATCATTTTTTATGTACACAAGTGGACGTCATTACACAGACTACGGGTTACAGTTTCGTTACAGAGCGATTTATTTTGTGACGATTGCAGTGAACAGTTCGCCGAGCAATGAAAAATTGATGAATGATATTTTCTCGATGGGTTAGAACGTTACCGACGAAGATTCGAGGGACCTTGTCGGATATTTTACATCGGTAACTTATCGGCGCGATTTCAGTCGGTAACTTATCGGCGCGATTTCGATCGGTAACTTATCGACGCGATTTTCGTCGATAACTCGTCAACGTAACGATATTGATAATTTATCAATGAGGCGAAAAATAGCTCGACGAAACTCGCGTCGGTAATGTACCGACGAGATTGCGTCGATAATTTACCGACGGAATCTGCGTCGATAATTTATCGACGTGAACTCCTGTCGTTAATTTACCGACGAGATACGAATCGGTAATGTATCAACGTTACGAGCTTGCAGAATCAGTGTTGAATAATCTGTGATAGATGAAAATAGACAATTGTGTACTGAGTTCAATATCGTTTTATTCGTTATCCTTATTCCCACTTGATTCGTTATATGTCATCATTCGTACGAGTGGGAAAAATCGATACCTGACCCACTATCGCTTGATACACATCAATGTGGCACACTCGAGGCGGCTACCCCTCCCCCCTTTTGTCTTTTTATTCTTATACGCCGTGAAAATTTCAATTTACTTTATTGAACGATATCCCGACGCTATGAATGCAAAAAGTGTTAAGGATCTCCGCAAAAAGCATTCGACTAAATGCAAAATGGAGGGTCTCCTCTCGAGAGCTGTGCCACAACGCTTTTTCATTACTTACTCTCTCTCTCTCTCTTTCTCTCTATCCCTCTCACTTCATATCATTCGATATGTATCGAAATTAAAAAAAAAAAAGCAATTCAATGTACGATGGTTAGGATCAAATCACGTTAATTGGTTTTATCCTTCGACAAGGACCTTGATATGTTCGATTGGAACCACCGTTTTCTTTTTTTTTTTTTTCTCACTTTTGTAATCGTCATCTTTTATCTATTCTCGTTATCTCCACCATCTTATGTATTTATTTATACAGAGTGAGCCCCTTCCATCATTATCAACTCCAAGAGAAATATTTACTGTTCGCGATTAATTGTCCTCATATCAGTTTTGATATGAAATTATATATTTATATTATATATATTCATACGAATAAAATTGTGTATTTTGAAAATTCTAATACTCCACGAAACGTGACCGTCGACCACCTATAGAAATTTCATAATTATTCAACGCAAAAAGATATATTTTTCAAAGGCCATTAAAAACGCAACGTCTGTGACCTGCTAGTAGTGCGAGTCAACTATTATCAGCCGCGTCAATGCGTCAAGTAGTTAAGGTCGGGCTCTGGTCGGACCGATTATTTTACCTCTTTTTTTTTTCTTTTTCTTGCGCAATTAAGTTTCCTACGAGTTCGTGAGAACGTGGTGAGTAGTTTTACGGTTTTCGCTAGTTATTACTCGGGTTACGAATAATTCTTAAGTTGAGGGAAACTGAACTTTCCCGGAAAGGGAAAGTGCGAAGTTTATTGATATAATTATCATCAATCAGATTTGAGCAATGCCATCGTAACGTCAAAATATTAAATCAAATTAAACAAATTATTCAATTACTCAATTACAATAAATATTAAATTTATAAAAATACCAGGATTAATTAAGTAAAATTAAATTTCATCAATTAATCGAAAAAAAGTGTGAATTTTAATGAACTTATTAAAAAAGCACAAAATTCGAAAAAATTATTAAGTAAAATAAAAAAATTATTAAATAACGTCCAAAATATGTTTTTTTTTTTTGTTTCACTTAATCGAAAATACATTTATGATATGTCGATTCATTTTCGTATAAAAAGAAATGAAAAATATTGTTTTTTTCAAACGGCGAGGGATACTCAAGCGAGAAAAATTGAATTGGGTGAAATCACGATCACCCGGCACGATGGAAAATGGGTGAAATTTTTAAAGGCTGGATTTAGTAACGAAGCAAAATTGCAATCTCTCTCTCTCTCCCTCTCTCTCTCTCTCACTCCCCCACTTTCTTTCTCTCTGATCTCGATAACGTTTGTGTGCCCACAAACCGAATAAATACACCCAAGTAACACCCTTAACGAGGGACTAATTCGCTCGTTTGTACCCGAAACGGTATCCTTTCTATATCGATTCGTAATTCGATACACGTCGCTCCTCCCACCTCTCGCACAATTTTCCTCTCGCTCGGTCACGTGCTAATTTTTATTTTTGCCACACTTAAGGGGGCAGACTAATTTTTTTCCCTAATTAAGGGGGTAGACTGATTTTTTACGCTTAAGGGAGTAGTCTGATTTTTTCCGTATTTAAGGGATTAGACTGTTTTTTTTTCACGCTTAAGGAGGTAGGCTGGTTTTTTTTCACGTTTAAGGGGCTAGCCTAGTTTTTTTCACGCTTAAGGGATTATTCGGTTTTTTTCACGCTCAAGGGGGCAGGCTAATTTTTTTTTTCTATGCTTAAGGGAGTAGCCCGATTTTTTCTATGCTTAAGGGGGTAGCCCGATTTTTTCTATGCTTAAGGCGGTAGCCTGTTTTTTCACGCTTAAGGGGGTAGGCCAGATTTTTTCCGTGCTTAAGAGGGTAACATTCTTTTTCCACGTTTAAAGGGATAATCTGAAACGAAAATTGAAAAAAAACGGTTCTTCGCTCGAGGCAAATGAAATTGAATGAGATCGTTTATAACAATATTGATTATTAATATTGTTCGTTGAAAGTTTATACGAAGCTTCGTTAATGGCGCATAAAAACAAATAACAAATGTCCGAACGCGTATTTTTCATTCGTTTTACTTAATTCCTCAAAATGAATTTTTCTTACTTTTGGCTTTCTACCTAAACGAATTTTTCGTAAACAAATTTTAGTTTTGTTTTTTTTTTTTAATCGAACTGATCAAACGTAAATATACATCCGTGATGAAAATTCGGCGCAGGCCTTTTTTGTTAGTTCAACGAAATTCTGAAAAAAGATAGTGGTCCCATTTAAAAAAAAAAAAAGATGGAAATGACCTCGAAATCTGCAGCTCGTATAGGAAATGTTTACTCCTAATTGTGATTGTTTAGAAAATGTTTCTACTTCTAATTGTTGTTATATGACCCTATATTATAGACATACATATATGTGTGTATATATAAATGTGCATACTCGTAGATAGCACAGGTGTTCATCTTCGATGTATCAATTCGTTGAATTTTCTTCATTCAACGTCCCTCCCCTTCCCTCCTCCTCTATCTTTCTCTCTCTGGCAGAATTCATGAATGTATAATACTACAAATGATATTAATAATTCAAATGATTTTAAGAATATAACTTAACTTCAGCAATTGGCCAGGCTGAATGACGATAATAATAATGATGATACGGCTAATAATTATTATAATAAATAAACACAAATGAAAAATGTGACAAATAAAATTGGGTTATTTCTATGGAATAATAATAAATATTAGTACTAGTCGGTTATAATTACTTAGTCCATAATGTATAATATTATAAAATTATATTTCAAAATATATAATATTTTTTATCTATTGTTGATAATAATATTGATTATTGGAATTATTAGACAAAGTAATTAAAAGAAACAAGGAACAAATTGGACAATACTATTAAAATAATAATAATAATAATAAAAGAAGAAGCTAATATTATTTTGTTTAAAATTTTTTTTGTTATTTCATCCAACAAGCACAGCGACAGAAATCATGAAAACTAGCACTAATATTAATAATATATAATTAATAATAACGAAAATAATAATAATCGATACTGTTATAATAATAACAATAACAAATAATAATATATGATATCATACTACAACCCAAACAAACCCAAACATACTATTAGCAAATAGAAAAAAAAATAAATAAAAATTAGAAAATACTATAAAAAGCGATACTGTCATTAAAAATATGATTTTGATAATAATAATAATAATTAGGACGATAAGTCTGTTATCCCAAGTTCAGGCGAGAAACAGGGAGCGGCAATGAATAATCGTGATGTCTGACCAAGACCGACATGTTCTACTTGAGAATGCACAGGCCTCCCAATGGTCCATCGAGATCGCGTACGATGCCCACGTGAGATACGTTGCATTATACATTCACGGCTCGTTCCGTTGGTACAACTTTCTTTATCGACGGTTCACACGAGAAAAACTGGCGTAAAAATTCGAGGGCCTCGCAAGCTCGGGTTACTTTTCTTTCCTCTCTACACTCTTTTTTTTCCACCATCATTTTTCACCACATTTTTCGTGCTCTCGTGTGATCTATCTGTCTCTCTCTTTCCCTCTTGAGATGTGCTCGTGAGGTCTTTCAGTTTTTGCGCATCGTCCTCTCTTTTTTTTTTTCGTTTCTTTTTTTTTTTCGTTTCTTTTTTTTTCGGTCGAACGCCTCGCCGGACTACTCGAGAATTCAAGAGTCGCGGCCTCGCTCGCAACCAAGAATGACACGAGAAGGAACGAGTGGGCGGGTGAAAATTGTTGCCGGACGCAATTTCGTCGTTCTTTTTCTTCGTCGCTCGTGACGATTTTATTATTATTGTTATTGTTATTATTATTATTATTATTGTTGTTGTTATTATTATTATTATCATTATTTTGTTGAGGATTTTTTATTGAAAATATTTAAACAAATAAATAACTGAAATAAATAACATTTTATAAATTCTATATCACAACGAAAAGTTGTAATAAACATCGATAACGTGAAAAAGAAAATGGAAGAATGATATGAAAATAATGGGAAAAAAGATAAATTGCGAATAAAATAATAATCATAATTTATAATTCGAGTTATTAAAAGTGGCAAGTTACAGTATTGTAAAATTCAGAAAAACGATCCCCGGTTGAGGCAACTTGGAGTGGATCCAATGTACGATGCAAGAATCACAGATTGAAGATAAACTTACGATTACAACGATAGACCTGCTGGTCAAACTTTAGAAACATTTTTTGTTTTTGTTTTTTTCAAAACGTTACGATTTCACTTATTTGTTGAAAATTAGATTTTTTAGACCCTGACTTTCGGGTCGCCGCGGTAGCAAAACCCCTTAAAGAGATCTTCCAGCAAATATCTCGACGTTCCTTTCCGAGATAAGGGAGGAAGAACATAAGCCAATTTTCCTCGAGATTTCGTTCGTCAAGAAAAATGGATAAAAAAAAAGCCGCAAAGATCTCGTCTCGAAAGATCATCGAAGACAGGAGAGAAAGTGGTGAAAGTGTTACCCTCGACAACTTGGCCCAGATGTATCAAGAGTTCGCGATAACGAAGATATTGGAAGGAAGAGGGAGGGGGGTTGAGAGAGATTGCAGGTTTTGCGAAATAACAGAGATAAGGAAAACAAGGCAGCTCGAGACCAAGCCCGTGTGTATGTGTGTGTGCGAAATAATTTCGTCGTTGTCGAGGCACAAGGGTGAGTGCGGGAAAACGTGGCCGAGAAACGTGGACGACTACGCAAGGACGGAGTGAGACTCGGGACAAAAAACGCTGCGAGGCGTATGGCTGGGAGCGCGTTCTTGATGGGATATTCGAGGGTGAAGATATTCCCTGTGGAAGAATGACGCGCGTGCGAAAGTAATTTCCGTAACGACCATTTTGGGATGGATTCAACGATATTCGGAGGGTGACTACCAGGAAGCAACCGTCACTTGTGTACCGTGTGTCCTTTAGCATCGAGGCCTCACAGGGAAGATAGATCGTGAAATTCTTTATAGAAAAGTCCTTATCGGTTTTTCTCTCCGATGCACCGTTCGTTAGATAATGCACGATCAGTAACAGCCTATCAGGTGAAACTTCAAGCCCCCACCACTCGCAGCAAAGATAGATCGTGAAATTCTGAACAGAAAAGTCCTTATCGGTTTTTCTCTCCGATGCACCGTTCGTTAGATACTGCACGATCAGTAACAGCCTATCCGGTGAAACTTCTGACTCCCCACCACTCGCCAGCGCGTATGAGGCGTGAGCGTAACGCCACGCCCACTTCCCCCACTCATCGCGCTTCGGCCTGTCCGATCGTCTGTCACCGATCGATTGATATCTCGACACACGTGCGTCGTAGAGAAAAATGGTAAAGGACTTTTCCCTTCAGAATTTCGCGATCTAGACATCCCGTGAAGATCTGTTTCGTTATTTAGGACGCTTCGTATACGCGAGCGCAAAAACTGATATTTCCTCGATTATATCTCGTTTCCTTCTTTTGGGAATATTTTATCTTTCGCCTTTCTCGCAGAGATTTCCCTCCGAGAGATATTTGATATGTTGATGTACGCGATATTTTCTGACTCGTACATCTCAGGACAACCGGGTTCCTAATACGCGGTAGAGGTGAAGTCAGCTCGGTGAGCTGCTGGAGGAAGATCGTGGGAAACCAAAAATATTTCCATTTGTGTCAACCACAAATAAAAAATAAATGAAAAATAGTAATTTTGAAAAATAGCGGGCTCGCATCGTTTCTAACGATTTCGTTTGGGCCATGATTTTTCCAGTTGGAGATAACTGTACTAATTCGAGAGAACGGCACCGTTTCTTCCCTCTAGACTGGTCGGCTGCCTTAAGAGTGCTAATAGTTACTGGACCATCCGTTGTGTATATATATCGTTTCTTAATCTCACTCTTCGATTATTATAACCTATAAATAATGAGCATTCCAATACACGCGTATGTAATCTCCTAGAACTGCGATGGTCTATCCATTATTTCATCTTTCATCCAGCTATACTCCATTTGCAATAGTGTACGAAGCATGGACTCGGTTACTAAATACTAGTTTCATCCTCCCCCTTCTCCCACCTTTCTCAGCTCGTTGCCCATTAGTTCCGCACAAGAGATATATACATGTAACATATGCAATAATTCGCCGAAGACTACGATTTGTTGTTACGATTTCATAGCGTATCACGTTGAAGTTTTTGTCACGAGGTCCGACAGCAACGAGATACTACGTCATTGTGATGTAACCTCGACAATAAGATGGCCGATCGTGATACGAGGGAGGCGATCGAGGTCAGTAGAACGAGTGGCCACAATGATATCGTTGTCCGACTCGCGTAACTGACCTGCGGTAGTTTGATCTCGACCTCGGCTATCTTGAATATCGACAGCAACGGATGCGTGTGCACCTCCTGATGTTTCCCGTTTATCTTGTCGCTCAAATCCTGCAGCATCCCACTGCACTCCTCCTGCAACCACGAAACGTCGTGATTGGTCAAGTGCGTAAGTGTAGGAGATCTATGGGTCCGAGTAATAGGCTCCAGTAGTTGGCCGGCGCGCTGGAGTGGGGGAATTGAGCGGTGCTGACCTCTGACGCGGCGGAGTGGGAAAGCTCAGAAGAACGGCCAGTACGCGAAGCGGTGGGGTATTGTACGCGCTGGGGTGTTATACGCGGTTGGGTATTCTAGATGGTGGGGTATTCTAGATGGTAGGGTACTCTACGCGGTGGGGTATTCTAGATGGTAGGGTACTCTACGCGGGGGGGTATTTTATACGGTGGGGTATTCTACGCGGTGGGGTATTCTACGCGGTGGGGTATTTTACACGGTGGGGTATTTTACACGGTGGGGTATTTTACACGGTGGGGTATTCTACGGGGTGGGGTATTCTACGGGGTGGGGTATTCTACGGGGTGGGGTATTCTACGAGATGGGGTATCGACAAAGCTGAGCAGAAAAAAGTTAATCCGTTAATCCTTAATTAACGAAGTTAAATTTTTGGTTAACGATATAACTTTTAAGTTAACTTCAAAAATCATTAACCAACTTCTTAACTTCCGTTGAATGGAACTTCCGTTAACTAGTCCGTTACATTGGTTGCCGACGTGATTTTGTTTGAATTGCGCGCCACGTCGGCCACGCCACGCTCGTACTCGTACGACGAAAGCCGGACTCGTACGACTCGTACCACCGGAGACGAGTATTATGTCCGGGTTGAGCGTGAGTGCAAGAGAGAGGTCCGCTTCGATGTCTCTCTCGCACTCACGTGAACGCGGACCTAACCCAACTCGATGCATGGCCGCATGGCACCGTACCGTGTCGCGGTGTCGCTGTAGAGTTGTGAAGTGTTAGTGTTGTGGAGTGTTCGTTGTTACTAGTTGTAGGTATATTTACTTTCATGTACATTACATGAATATCCGTATCTTATCATTTCGATTTTATTGTACGATTGATTAATCTGATCAGACCTGTGGTATTGTTTTTCAAGTGTTGCGGACTCAATTGGTGATGGATATTAATTTTATAACCTAACTTTTTACAACGAGCAAAAAAGTATTTTTTTTTTTTTTCGTGTTGGTGAAATTCATCACGAGATTACATCATGAACACTGAAGATTGTCACGATCCAGAATGTATTGAATCTGTTGATGAGAATGAGAGCATTTTTAGGTAAAGCAGTGTTAATAAATCTATTTAATATATATAACACTGCTATTCCGTCTAGCGCGGCTGTAAAACGTCTTTTTTTTATAGAAAAAGATATTTTACGCGATAAACGATCATTTCTCTCTCTCTGATGATAATTTTAATATGTTAATGTTTATGAAGGGAAACATGCACCTGATGCAAGATGAGTAAAATTGTCCGAAGAATTGATTACATGATTACTTTGTTAATGTTACCATATGTGATGTATGATGTATTTTCTTAGTTAAAAAATCTAAAACTCAATCTATCGAATTGTTTTATTTACCCGTGTATTGTATTGTATATTTGTAACCCAGCTCATCTTCTCCTAATATCTTTTACATTGAACACTCACTTAAATATCCATACGACGCCTGAGTACGTAACTTTTACCGGATAACTTTAACTTCCGTTAAATTTACAAAAAGTTAACGAATTAACGATTAACGAAGTTAACTTTTGCATTAACTGTGCCCACCTCTGTGTATCGATTGAAACAAAAATAAGAAACAATTATAACGAATTCTTTTGCTATAACTATTAAAACCAAAATAAGTTGCTTAAAATTCATACGAGAACGGAAATTCAGTTCTGCGACCTAATTACTTTACATCGCTCTATTTGCTCCCGGTAAATTCGATAACACTGAAATTACACGTTTTCATAGAAAATTTATAGTTCACCGTACAAAAATATGATGTTCGGTTTAACATAACCTAGACGAATGATCCGGAGTCAAAATTATTCCTCCTTGTTTGATATATCTACAATGTGTACGTACATAGTGTATGCGCTGCGTGCGTACATTTCGGTACACCGAGAACCGGTTAAATTCTCGGGGCGAATTGTAATCTCTGGTGAGATATTATTGAAATTTGTCCGAGACTAACGAACGAGGTCTCGATCATGGGACACCGGGATGGTAGTTCGTGATAGGAGGATAGACGGGCGTTTGGGGTGGGAGTTTGCTAGAGGCGCGCATATCGATTTCTATTATTTCGTTTGCTAGCTTCTGAAAGGGATGTATGTGAGAGAGAGAGAGAGAGAAAGAGAGAGATACTGAAAACAGACTATTGGTATTCTCTGTCTCTCGCCTCTTCTTCTTGCTCCGCGAGTCTGTTATCGAAATTATTCTCCGCTCGTTGAATCTGTAATTTCCGTTGGCGCTTCAGGCAGACGGGGAAAATCGGAAGGCGGCGAACTGACATAATTTCCTCTTTTTCATTCGTTATCGCTTGATTCCTTCTCTTATTATTTTTTTTTTTTTTCTCTTTTTTTTTTTTTTTTCTTTTTTCTTTCCTTTTTTCCTTTTTTTTTTTTTGACCCAAACGGGAGTAGAAGACCGGTATAATTATGATCAATTGAGAAGGCGGTGAGATATATCGAGGATCAATGTCTCGTTAATTCATCACGGCTAGACAATCTTATATTATAGGGTCTTCAACAGCACCGAGCCCGCAATTCGTTGAATCGGTGTCGACGCCGCTAACGAACCCAATTTGTTTACGAACTTAACCTCTAAACGTGGTTAATGTTTTTATTATTCCAAATTGAAATTCTGAGGCGATCGATACAAGCATGTGTACAGTTCTCGGATGAATCCCTTAATTGTTATTAATTTTGAAAGGCAGACAATCAGACGAGGTCTTTCAGCAGGCCTCGAAATAATTTAGCCTTGAAATAATTATTATATTTAGTCGTTGAGTGTCATATCGCAGGTTCATGACGATGTATTTTTATACTTAAAAGATAAATCCATCTGGTTCGCATTGAACTCTCCATTTGTAGAGAAAAATGTCGAAAAGATATTCTTGAAAGGGATTTAGCATTTTCCCAGTCTAATTTTGAACTTTCGGCAAAAACTCGGGAATATTCGTAATCAGTGGAAAATTTCCGTTTAAATAGACCCTTTTAAGAGATTAAAAATGGAAAATAATATTGTTCGACTTTCCCGGCCACTTTTCCGAGATCTCGAAAATCACGAGATTTCGAAAGGCTGTACAGTGAGCTTTTTATATGCCATGGAGATTTAATCGGTGGGTTTGGAAAAGGTTTTTGCCTGACTTAAATAATGGCGTTGGAATCGGATCGATATCTCGTATAGTTTTCCCGGAAAGTCCACTCGAAAAACGGCAAAAAATGAGGCCAAGGGGTATGTATAGAAAAATTGGCAAAAATCGATGGTTCAAGTTTGAAATTCTGACAAAAATCGAGAAATCATCGGATTTTAATTATTAAAAAAGCATTTTGAAGATAAAATCATAACGAAGAGATTGAGCACAGAATGGAGTGCCAAATCCTAAAGGGAAAAAGTTATCGAAGATTTAGTGAAAACACTTTTTTTGCCCTACAATCCAAAAAAAATTTGGACTTTTAAAATTTTTTTAAACGGTCTATTTGCATGTAATTTGATCTCCTGAGTACGAATCTACGATTAATTTCGCGCAAAACCCAACATTTTTAGGAAAAAATCGTATTTTTAGAAGTTTTTTGAGATTTTTTCATGAAAATTTTTGGGTTTTGGGGAAAATTAATGGTAGATTGGTGCTCAGGGAATCAAATTACATCATAATAGACCATTTTTTTAAATATTAAAAATCCAATTTTTTTTTTAATTTTAGGCCAAAAAAAATTTTTTCACTCAGTCATCGATAACTTTTTTTTCTTTAGGATTTGGTACTCCACTCTGTGCTCAATCTCTTCATTATGATTTTCTCTTCAGAATTCTTTTTTAATAATTGAAATCCGATGATTTTTCGATTTTTGGCAGAATTTCAAAGTTGGACCATCGATTTTTCCCAATTTTTCCATACATACCCCTTTGC
>JAPYZJ010002495.1:0-37990 GCA_030522765.1 Ophioninae sp. B BG-2022a
AATGAATTATTTACACATGTCGTTGATAGTTGGCGGTAGTTGGTTGGTCGTAAAAACGACGGTGACCACTTTACCCGCCTGGGCCACTTTAGCGAACCTCCCCTTACACAAAAAATACTTCGAAAAATATACGTGAAAGAATAACGTTACGAGAGAACGCAAAACTCTTATGGAACAGCAAATAAAAAAGAACGAAAATTTGAAATAAACTTCAGTTTTCGAGAACAAAAAATAAAAAAGAATCTTATTTACTTAAGTTTTAATGGAGACACGTCAAAACATCACTACTGTTTTAATTCACACGTATCCGACTTACACCGTTGGAAAAGTGGATTCTCAGAAATTAGGTATAAGTATAAATTACGAATTGTCAAAAATTGAAAACTCCAACTTCGTCCTGATAGTTCGGGCACTGATTTACAAAATTAACGCAATTTCTAAGTCAGGTCGAAAATTGTCGGAACGACGAAATGAGAGTCGGAAGAGTTGGCAACATCGAGAGCAACAGATGTTTTGAGTAATAAACAATATTCGAAGCTATCATCATGTCCTTATATCATTTACGAAAACCCAAGATCGCGAAGCTTTTTCAGAATGTTCATCAACATTTGACCTATCGTATTGAATCCGGTGAAGTTATTCCAATGTTTAAAACGCCAGGTCTCTTTCGAAGCCTTTTCGAGGCACTTATCAGTTATCACTTAAAACCTAAAGCCCAAAATTCGATCGAGTCGATAGGATCAACAGGATAGGACGTAGACGGGCCTGACGGGTCCCTAAAATTGATCGTACACCACATCTTTAGTTTCTTCGAGTTTTGCGATTTTTTTCTTCGATTTATTTTTTTAATGCACATGTTTCGTGAAAAAATTAAATTCCATATATGAAATTAGCCTTTAGAGCTTCACACGTTTCGGTACAAAATTCACTGGGCAGTCGACGGGCACTGAGGCGACTGACGCGAGGAGACAAAACGAAACCCCTTATTCCCGACCGCTATTTAATATCATTTTTTTTGTTAACGTGTTCTATTAAAAATTTTCTTGTCCCCGTGTCGGTTCTTTTTTTCCATGTTTCTCGGATAGGGAAAATAGCGAAAAATAAAAAAAGAAACAGACGAGAAATGTCGGCGCACGGTGCCTCGATAGCCCGTCGATCTCGTTACGCGGAGATTCTGTTCGAAAAAGTGAACGCCTCGCTCCGGTTTAATTTTTTGTTTTTTGTTTCCTCGTTTTTTTTTTGTTTTTTTTGTATGTGTGTTTTTCATTTTGTTTTTGCTTCCCTCAATGACCCAAGCAACAGGATGGGTCATCGCACCGCTCACTCTTACCATGCGGGTGTTTTCCTACTCTTCGTTAAGCCCTCGAATCTCGATCGCGTTTCGTTTTTTTTTTTTAATTTTTTTATTTTTTTTCCCTTTCGAGAAAAAAATTCAATGCGTTCCTTCCTGCTCGTTATTAACTCTCCGATCAACTAATTGACGACTGTCGCGTTTGGTGATTCGTGTTTATCGTTACCTTAATAGGTTATTATTGCAATTTGATATTCGTCTGAAATTCTTCTTCATTCGTCTCTACTTTTCCTTTACTTCCTCTTCTTCAACATTTTATTCATGATTTTCGTTACTTCACATTCTCACGCGCGCGGATCTAAAGCGAAGCTTTCAGAGGACTCTTTCATTTCGCAAAGCCGTATTCTTTTGTTACCATACACCTCCCATCCACCCTCCTTGTTTCAACATGATTTTAAAGCCGCTAAACGAGACGCGATTCCCGGCCCGTTCTCCCCATTCAACATTGCAAATTCGAATTTGTCGCTTTTCGGCTACATTCAATTTATGCATATTTGAATTATTTCAATTTACACCTTAATGCTCAAAAAAAAGACTTCTCGTTGCTAGGGTTGTCGACACGGAAACGGTTGGATGGCTGATCGGTAAAAATGCAAATGGGCGATCATCGCGTCTCGTACGAAAGAAAGTCTACAAGTATATCTTGCGGCTGATTTATGGTTTTTGTTTGTTTTTCTTTCTTTTTTTCAATGCTCATTGCAAACGTTCCGCGCATTATCAAGGGCGCACCGCAATTCTCTCTTTTTTTCCCGCATGGACAACACTGATTGATTGGTTTCGTATTTGTTGTTGGTTTCTTGTTTTTTTTTCTGCTGATGTTGTTTTCTTTTGTTTTTTTTTTTTCATTCACTCGACAATTCGCGTATCCCTGCGAGTGCTCGATTATTACAAAAGCGCCAAAAGTCTCACCCGTCGAATCACGATGAAAGACAAATATTCGACCGGGTGGACAATATTTCATTGCATCGTTTTCGTCGACTCAATTTTTTGTTTGTCTTTACATTTATTGATCGCATCTTCGATTTCAGTCAACACATGCATTGTACTTTCTTCGCTGTCGTCATTACAATATTTTTCTCAATCTGCTTTCTTATATTTGTCTCTTTCTATATCTCTCACCCGAAGATTCAAAGTTTTTCCTTCATTTTTCCCATGGGCCCAAAATTATTTTCGCAGTGTCTCGTAAAAACCCGATCGTTATTAAAAGTGTTTTACGGTTGATTTTCTTCGTTAATTCTTCGTTTGTTATTATTTTCTGTTTCGTGTTCTTTTTTTTTTCATTTTTTTTGTTTTTTTTTTTAATTCTGGTTGATTCTACGGTGCTTCATTTGTACCCGCGATTACGTTAATCGTATCGACGTCATTGCCGCTAGAGTCTCTACCGAAGAAGCAAGTCTTTTTTTTTCAAGAGCTCAAATTCTGGCTCTTTGTCGAGGGGATACCGATTCTTCGTATTACAAGAGTGCAGCTCGAGACATAAAGCGCTGTAGGGTCGCGTCGAACGTGTTGAAAAATTGACACTCGTTGAACCTTCAGCATCGCCAGGTAACGCTCAACGATTTTTTTCGTTATTTTTTATGCTCGGTTCAACAAAATTGGCTCGTGGATCGAATCCGATAATAACCGCTTTCGTTTGGACACGGAAAGTACCGATCGGACAATTATCACGCACACTTACGAATTTACGTACAAATTTGTAAATACTTGAATTTTCGAGATTCACGAGCGATTCGTTGAACCGAGAAAGAAACGAAGCGTTGCTGAAAAATCACGAGGACGATTTTCGTCGGCCATGACGGTACAGCGAACCGATAATAACACGCGACTCATTTCGATCAATAAATTTCGACTTGTTCCCTTATGCGATTGTGATTTTGCGTTTGATCGTTGAAACGTAACATAATCGCGAGTCGTTGAAAATTCATTGGCTTCAGCACTCACTTTTCGCACTCAGTTTTCTAGAAGGTTATAAGCTGCCGCAGATTTTCGTTTTATTAATATTGTTTTTTTTTTTTGCTTTTTTATTCCTTTCGGGTCTTGCTCGTTTAATGGTATTCTCCTCCCTCAAACTGTATTACCGGACACGACAAACGTATTATGCATTTCGGAAAAGCTTGCAAGTATTTCTTCTTCGTTTTCTCGTCAGTCGAATCGTTTATTTCCTTTTCTACTTTGTTTTCTTCGTTTTTCAAAACGCGAGAGAAAACGTAACGCGGTAAGAGAGAATATCGTCGATGAAAAAAAAGAACGGGTTTTCCGTGATGTTTCGATTCGCCATTTTTGTTTTTTTCTTCACTTGACGTTCCCGTGGTGTAAAGACCGGGTGTGTGGGTTGATGATGAAAAATGGAGCCAGTCGTGGGATTTTTCAGCGAATTCAAAAAGATAACGAAGATTCGTCAAAAAAGGAGGCAAAAAATATCTCTTCGTATCAGCGCGGTTGATGCAAGGTTATTTCTTTAAACTGTCGAAAAATTGGGGAGGTTACAAATGGAAATTGTAAACTTTATTTTATCATGGCAGCACTACAAAACTAAAAAAAGATTTCATTTAAAAGTGCTTCGTTCATGCAAATTTATATAAATTGTTTTGTTTTTTTCTCTCTCTCTCTTCTCTCTCTCTCTCTCTCATACTCTCCTGACAAGTCATACTCGATTTGTCACTAGAGCAGTACAGATAGCTCCCTCCGAATTCCGATCCCACGTGAAAATAATAATTTTCGAACAATCGAGATTTCCAAAAAAAAATCGACACTCGTGGGGAAAAAAAGACTCGCTTCCAGAAATGTTTCATTCAAGCGAAACATTATATTTCGAAACACCTTTATTGCGACAATGATTTGATTAGATGAATTCCCGAACGATCGGAACCCGAAGCGAGCACTGCGATTGTCCAATCGGTGAAAATTTTTTTAACACTTTTAGTCCAATCAACAGTCAGGACAGTATTAACCGTTCGAAGGAACGGTTCTGTCACGCCCGGACCCTCCAGGGGTCGTACATCTCTGAATTACAATTTTTTTTTCTATTTCATTAATGATTAGAAGAAAAAAAAACAAAAAAAGAAACCACAAGAATCAACGATTGTACAGAAAAAATTTTGGGGACACTCACGCCTGGCTAAAAGTGTCGCTGATCGAGGGGACGAGAAAAAAAAACGCGATTCTCCTCGTTATTATCGTTTGTGGTTGATCGCGCTTCGAACATGATCTCGAAATTAGTCGCATCGACGAGGGATGAAACAAGTGTCTTCGCGAGCGCGCTCGGAACGCGAAAAAAAGTGGGTATCGATATGGCGAAAAAAAAAGAACTAACGCATAGCCGTACTCGATTTCGAAGCAAAATTGCTCGAGAAATTGCTGGACAAGTTGCATCGTAGCGCAAGAAAAAAAAAAGTGAAGTAATTAAACGAAGTATAAGTATTAAGAAACAAGAACGGAATCGATATATTATGCGGTTGTCGATAATTTGTTTTTTTTTTACTCGGCCTCTTGATTTCTTTTCATCGTGGAAGAGGTGAAACAAAAAAAAAGAGAAAACGGGTAGGGACCGAAAGATGAACGAAATGTTCCCAAACCATATTGAACCCTGTTTCCCCTTAAGTTTATCTGGTTAGCCTTGTTGATTCACCCGACATTTAATTTTCTTTCAAGTTAGAAATGATTCGAAGAGTTATTTAAAAAAAAATATCGAATTTTGTTTATAAAACCGATGGCTATCAACGATAGAGTACGAATTGAAAGGAAAAAAAAGAAACGCGTAGCTATAGAGTCGACGGTTACACGACCGGTCAAAAAATCGTTCGATCGATATATTATTTTTTCCCATTACCTCCGCTGTTTTTTTTTTGTTGTTGTTGTTACGTTTTTCGTTTTCATGACGTTCCATTTCGGATGTTCTCTCTTTCCTTACGTAGCTCGAAAAGAAAAAAAATACTTGCTTCTCGTGGGGCAGAGTGTCGAGTAGTGTTTTTCTTGTTGGTAATTTGTTCGCTTTTTTGTTTTTTTTTTTTTTGGATTTTCTTATTTCTTATATTATGCTGTTGTTGCTGCTGCTGTTGTTTTGCTGTTGCTGCTGCTACCACCGACGTAAAGATGTTCGGTTCGCCGCGATGACGCGTCAAATTCCCCTCGTGGGCGTCCTTGCAACGAGAGTTCCCACTGTTGCTTATACATCGAGTTTAAACAACGGCGCGAACACTCGTCCCAATACGCCCAGATCTTCGTTCCAAGGGAATTTTTATTTCACGCGGTGGTAGCTGTTAGTATGGCTTTAAGCAGTGCTCTCGGTGGTGGTGTTCTGCACCGGTTGGCTCTCCTGTAAAGTTCACCAACGTGTCTCGATCAGTTAACAACAACAGCTGAATTTTCTTATCGCAAGGGAAAGCTGACGAGGTGAAATTCTCGAAGAGGAAAAAATGGGAATCTCAGAGTGGAACTTCGAGACACCCTTGGTGTTGATATCAAGTTCTACGAGGATAGATTTGGATCAATTAGAACCTGGGATTAATCTCAAGTAATTTCGGGTTCCGATAGAATACCAGTTCTATTACCACGAAAATTGAACTCCAGTCCAGTGGAACTTCAGTTTACTTTCCAGTCTGGTAAATAGGGTCTAATTCAAGTCTCAAGAGCAAATTCAAAATTGAGTCCGGTAGAACTTGATCGATCGTGATATTAGATGGAATCTCGCAGAGCTTGTGTTCACTTTCCGACAATCTCAAGTTCTACTTGACTCAAAGTCAAGTTTAACATTAATTCAAGTGGTACTTGATTTAATCTTGATTGAGATTAACCCAAGCGGAATTTTATCTAATCTCGATAGTAGACGGAATCTCAAATTCCATTTGACTCAACATCGAGCTCGAGTTTAAGTCAAGTAGAATTTGAGATTATTCTATCGTTTTCTTAATATCGAGTTCCACTTGACCTCAAGTTCAAGTTCAAGATTGTATGAAATAGAACTTGAGTTTACTTTCTAACAGTCTTGGGTTCTACTTGACTAAAGTTCAAACTGAAAATTAAGTCAAATAGAACTTGAGATTGCTCTCTGATAATCTCAGGTTCGATTTGACAGTTTAATGAATCATAAAAATCAAAGGAAACGACCTAAAACGACCGAATGCTACAACCAGTTCAATGAACGAGCCTTTTGAAACATCGCTTCACATTTACATGGCAATAGAAACATTCGAAGGAAATATTTCGAAGCCATCAGTACCGTTATCATTCTGAGCTGAAAATTTGATCTGACTTTCGATTTTTCGATTTTACGTAAAGTTATATAAAATTTTTTTATTTTTTATTACTAGCCATTCAATTGTTCTAATAATTTTATTAATTTACATTTCCAAACTAAATTCAATTTATTAGGGTATTAGGCTTGTCAAGGAAAAATAATTGTCGTTTTTCCAAACTTGATAATTACTTTTTAAAATTTGATTTGCAAAGAGGCTTGGCATAGAAAAAACGTGATAAAGGAAAAACCAAAGGACCCTTAATGGACGGTGATACATTATACACGAAGAATACTCTGTTACGAGCAGAACAAAAGAAGATGCCGAAAGAGAAAAAAAATTAGACAGAGAATGAACATTGTACCTGTTGAGGATGAACCTTCACTGGTTCACCGGCGTCTTTCGGTGTAATCGCCTGCTCCGGCTGAAAATAGTACAAAGAAATACGTGCAAATGTGTGTGCCAAGCGCTACTTCTATTTCGAAGAGCGATGTCTTCTACGAGATGTCGTACGAACCCTTACATACACACGAGGACAGATATATATCGAGAGTAGTTGAAAAAAAATACTCCTCGAATTTCTACTCTCGACGCTCATTCCGAAGGCTAAAACTTTCCGGCTGTATAATCGCCCCAATCGTCATTGAACGACTAACGCAAATATGAAATTTTGGCGTTTGGAAAACGTTAAAATTTTGGAATGATACGATTTTTTAATCACTCGAATTTCTCGTTAGAAATATTATTTGAGTTTCGTTCATTTTTCAAAACGATCGTTCAGAAGTTCAACTTTCAAATGACGAAAATATTTTTTGAAGATTTGAAAAATGACATAATCATTTGTAGAGAAAAAAATAATCGTTATTTCGAAACGATACAAACTTCGCTACATTCAGCTAATAATAACGAATTAAAAACGAAATACAATGTTTTTACATGACGATTCGTTCAATATCTTTCGAATGATATTAAGTTAAATATTTTTTATTGGTTATGCAAGAAATAAAAAAGGGGAAAATTCAGCGACTCGAAAAGACAAATGGAAAACTGTTTTCTGCTTGGTGTACGTGTAACGTTCCATAAATCAAACGAGAATGTTCGTGCCACTCGTCGTGAGAGTCAAGCATAAATGCCTCGTCGAAAATAGCCACCTCGTTCGAAAATGAAATTCTATGTCGTTCTCTGCACACTCTATTGCCGAATGGATTTTACGATCTGCAATCGTGCGAATATCGGTGAACTGAGATTCGCGTGTTTGTGCCTCTAATAAGTGCACAAAATTGTTTCATTGCGACTCCACTTGTAGCTTTATTTTTTCAAAAGATCGGGACACGTTGAAGGTTTTGAACGTCAAAGAACTTTTAGGCTGAAAAAAGCACATAATTCCGACGAGCCCGTGGAAAAATGTGAATTTGTCTATCCTTGAGACTTGCAAAAACTATTACTTCAAAAACGTTCATTTCCTCGTAAAAAGTTTTTTATATTTGATTATTTAGAATAATCAGAAGGCTACGAAATGTATTTCGATTTTTCGTTATTCTTGATGCATTTTGCCTCTTATTTTGAAGAATTTTACTAATCGATGAGGATTACAATAGGAAGGTACCTTGACGACAGTATCACGCGATGTTGCGGAAATCTTATTCTTTTTGGAAGGATCAGTGATTTTAGAATTGGAAGAACGAAGGGTATCGTTTTTGTTGGAGATCTGATGGGTGCTTGAGGAACGAGGTTGTCTTTTGGGATGTCTTCTGTACCGAGGTCGTGGGGGTCTTTGGCCGCCGCCATTTTCGACATTTTCACCATTCATTTCCTCATAGTCGCTCACCTGAATAAACTATTACAGTGAATATTCTCGTTTTTTTTTTTCAAGGAAACTCCGATTCGTGGCAATATTTCCAGAGCAACAAATGAGAGTGCAAGGTACGTAAAAATAAAAACCCTGGTGGATCAATGAGACTGATTTTCGTGGAGGGGGGAATTAGTATCGATTGGAGGTTTCTTATTTTATTACCTGGCCATCCTGGCTTCTGGGTCGTCTTCCCGGTCCACCTCCTCTACCTCCGCGAACATTGCGACGGAAGTAACGACGGGGCGGGCCACCACGTCCGCGACCGCCGCCGCTTCGTGGTGCTCCGCCAGCCTCGTTCGTACCCTCGCCACCCTGTTCGCCTTTGGAGTAACGAGCAGCCTCACCACCCTCCCCACCGTTCTCGGCTTGCTGAGCTCCTCCCGGGCCCGATCGACGGCCCGATCGATAATAACCGTCGTAATTTCGACGAGGTCTGTAGCGTCTCATTTGACCTCCTCCTGTCTCACCGGCGTTCCCTTCCTCACCCTGCTTACCCTCGGCTAAACACGTTTTTTTCATTGTTAATTTCATCAAGCCTCGTTTTCATCGAGTTTGGGGCAAGTGTGCGCAGGCTCAATTCCGAAACCTCGAGCATCGATATTTTTCAAACCATTCCAAGGACCGTACATTTCAGTGAAACAAGATCATCTTCGTGAATCAAAGTCTACGATTGACCAAAAGGCTCAAAATTCCAAACTTGAATTTACCGAAACTACAAATTTCGTAAATTTTTTGCTTTGTTTGGGTTTGTTTAAAATCGAGGGTTCAAAATCAAACTAACGAACCCACACAAACCCAAACGAATTTCGTAAACCTTCACGAAGTTTTTAATTTCGGACTATTAAAATTCGGAATTTTGAGCCATCTGGACAATCGAAGTTCGGGTTTCCTACCCAACCCTGAATCTACGTGTCCTCTGTGAGATATCTCTGGCCAATCAATTTCAACTGTTCCTATCGCATTCGCGTGTCACCTGGTACTTCGATTCGAGAGAATTTTGACAGTTTGGGGCAAGTGTGCGCGCGTCCAGATACTTGTATACGATAGATACACCAATCGGTAAGGTTTTGTGCCAGCAATAATTGATCGATTTTTCTAAACTTTTCACAAATGTTGATACTGATAAAGACTATTTCGAGTAATGACTCCATTGCTTATCAGCGATGCTGATATCTCTTGGGAATTGCTCTGAATAATTTGACATCTGCCAAATAGTCAAATTTCTCGAACATATAATTATTTAATTATAATTAAATAATTATAATTAATATTATAATTAATAATAATGATAGCGCGAAGGCAAAAACGAGCCGGGTTCACGTGATCAAGATGCCTCAAATACCATCGCGGGTTAGTAATCAAAAAACGATATTTAAATGAATGTTTATATTTTTGAGTTCACTGACCGGATTCGTAGCCTTCCTGACCCTCGCGTGGTCTGCGTTGGGGCCTGACCCCGACACCTCGTCTGGGATAAAACCATTGGCGGAATCCACGACGTTTGTCTGCCGCGTAGGGCGAGCCCTTAACCGCCTCACCGTCCGGCCCGGTGACGTTGGCCGCTTCATTACCCTTCTCGCCGATGACCACGTCGAACTCGACAAGTTCGCCGTCGCCCACGCTGCGCACGGCCTTCTTCGGGTTGTTCTTCACAATGGCCGACTGAAAGCGAAAGATCGCCATTTTTTCGTCATCAAATCACATTTGCAAATCCTATCACGATCTTCGACGCACTCGATCAAAACAACCGACAAATTAAACAACTGAACGGTGCTTAATGTGCTTACAAATCGTGCTAAAACGAAATAGAGCAATCAATTCAATCCAATGATTCACGGGATAAAGCTGCGAGTATTTTTAAACTTTGACTCGATAAATATGACGAAATCTTCAAAATTCTTGATAATTTGAGGAATTTGAAGAGATCGTTCTCTAGTAATTATAAATATGATTTAATTTGTAATAATACGTTTTCTTTGCCTCTCAACGATGTCTATTTCGCGTCCAGCAATTATTGTAACAATCTGCTTATTGTAGCAACGTTGCAAACCCCATTTTTCGTGAATTTTTTATTATTATCTTGTTTAGTTTTTAAAAATATTTTGTTTAATTTTTCGCTGCTAATGAGGCGGTGATAACAAGAAATTATGATGATTCAAGATTCTACGATCCTGATATCTTGTTTTCAGAAACATTATTTCTTTCGTCCAATCACTTTCCTTTTTCCATTAGATTGAATTTTGCACGTTGAAGTGCAATCAAAATGATTATTTAACATTTTCCCGATTTTTCATTTTTTTTTTAAATTAAAATCATTACGAAAATGCCGTTGAAGTTTTCCAGGTTTGCAGCGAAAATGATTTTTTTCTAATTTTCAACGGCTTTTTTATTATTTTAAAATCATAGAAATTGGCCAAACGATTATGAGTATATTGATTCAGCGACCTAAAACCTAAATATATAAAATATAATTTTGAATAATAATAAAAATATTTTCTTTTTATTTCGTTAAACTTCGATTACGAAAACGGGTTTTTTGACTTTCATTTAGAAATTTCGACTGTGATTCTGAGAAAAGGCAATTTTTTGAAATATGAAAGTGAGGAAATAAAAAAAAATTTTTATAAAAAATTCGTTGAAGCGATGCAAACTTTAACCACGTTTTTGAGCTTTTTCTTTTTGTCTTAAATTATCGTGTACTCACTTGATGGACAAACACATCCTCCTTGGTGTCATTCCTGCAACAAACAGAAGATCGAAAAACATCCATTAAGGTTTGCACGAGAAAAGGAATAAAATCGAGATTTATTTTAAGAATATTTAACACGCGCGTCATGGATTTCTATAAATAGATCGACTAAATATAATTAGGTGCTGAAGCTTCCTCTTTCGTATCTACGAATAGAGGACTCACGGAGACACCAACAAACATATGGAAGCCTAAAACCCGCGTTGAACACTGAATATGGAAGCGTGATGGAGTATTAATCGAAAAAAAACGATAAATGCCCAGAATTCTCTTTACAGAGGATTAAACTGTGATATCGCGATAATAATGTTATACTCTGCAGCTCAGAATTTTTGTTTCCTCAATCAAAATAATTTAACAACCGCAATCAACAATCAACAACAATTCGAGAATTATTAAAATGAAAACTAAATAAAAAGTGTTTATTTAAATAAAATTCCTTGACAAATATATTTAATTCAAAAAATAGGGTAAATATTATTCTAAGAATTATCATAACAAATTAAGAAGTACAATAAGACTACTTAATTTGTACTCGAATAATAATTTACTTTAAAAATTCCTAAATGAATGTATGACGTATTTAATTTTATCTAAAAAAAAATTATCAAGTTATTCGATTAAAATTAATTCTCTTAAAATAATAATTATTAAAAATTACTATCATTATTTCTGTTAAAATAAAAATTGTTGACTTCAATGGAATAACTTGATCAATATTTTTAAACAAAGAAATATATAAAATATTCAGGGCTGATTTTTCAATAATCAGATAACTTTTAACTGATTAAATATGGTCGTTTGACAGTTTTTGTGTGATTATTATGTCAATCTATCATATTTATTCTTCCGATAAAAGTTATCAGATGTTTGAAAAATTAGCCCTAAATTAATTATTTGTAAAATAAATCATTATCGTTCGTTAAACAAATCGTTCTCAATTTCGAAAGAAAAAAACCAAGTTTATTCCGCAACTAAATATTCTATCGTAAAAACGTGACGAATTGAGTATGGAAATAGATAAATTGAGTATAAATAAATCTTCGAATCCTGCCAATGTACGACGATGGTCAAAGAGCTCCAGCGAATGAAACGCACACTTTTCTTCTCCGATCTGCCCTCTCTTTATAGATCCAACGTTACGTACATTGAGTACACAAACACATACGTACATATATATGTGTATATAAGTCTAGATAGATAGCGAAGCTTGAGACCCGGCGCGTGAAGCTGCGGAGCAAAGCACGGAGTCGAGAGGTCATTGAACTCTCTCTCCTTCTCTTTCCCGCTTGGTGCGCGGGTCCTTGGCTAGTACGCGGTGAACACTCGGCACGGGACAACGCCAGCTGCTGCTTTCCCTCCTTTCTCGGTCCTGCCGTCCTTCCCCATACTTTTTTACCTTCCAAGTTTTTTTAACATTGACGAAGAGCCTTCATCACATGACCCTTACACCTCAAATATATATTCCCGTTTCATCCCCCGATCCACCCGAATGATCCAGCCACCACCATCGTTTCTTTAATAGCTCGTCATTCGTTACTTCCGCGCACGAAATCGTGTCGGCCCTTAACGAGAGATTTCCATCGATCTATTGTCCTTTCCATCCGACAACGACGCAACTGAAGAACACTCGTCGAGGCGCACTCGGTAATTGAATTTATATCGGGAATTCTTTTCATTGACATTTTCAATGTCTGGGTTAGCTTTCGTACGCCCATTTTCAATACTTCTAATTTTATCAAGTATCGATTTATCAACACGCGTCCATACGTCCAAAAAGTAGCAAAATTCAACGTGGTCAATGAATGTTAAATTGAAAAATGGAGATTCAAAAAGCTCTTGAAAAGAACAATTGAAACGGTTTTTGAAAAACAATTGCTGAAGGCGATTTGTGAATCGAATTGACGTTTTCATGAAAATGAATCGAAAATACGTATTTTTCAATTTCTCGATCTTTTTTTGCCACGTCTTTACGAAAAGAATTCAATAATTTTTTGAATATGATTCAAAAATCTAGTATTCGAATCCAGGACTACAAGCTAAAAAAAAACAGTATTTATTAAAATACTGAACATTTTATTGTTTCATTACTTCGGTAATTTTTATTTTATTGATTTTGTTTGGTTGATATTGTTTTATTAACGCAACGATGATTTGTTTTAATTTTATTATTATTTTTTTAAATTATTTAAACTATCTGTGCAGAACAACGATGAAAAATCTCTAATAAAAACATGTTAAAACCCTGAAGCAATACGTCAGTGAAAAACGGAAAAACAATTGAACGATTGAATAATCGTTACTTTTCAACGGTCCAAGTTTCAACGTCACGGAAACGGGAAATGAGAAAGAATTTCCAACGAATTCCGATACAAGCTGCAATCTCATTAATAATTTTTAAAAAATATACGTAACGTTTTCCTTTTGAAATATCAACAAGAACTCCGTCCCTGATTGCCTCTTTGCGTAACGCGTTGACGCGAATAAAAATATTAAGAAATATTTAGTAAGGCGTCTTGCGAAATCGATATGTACACGTTGCGGCCAACAGTGGCGAATTATTGTCCATAACACATAGAGCGTGACCGTGACGCCCGAGCCCCGTTGTGCAAGGACTTAATCGGTACTGTACACGTTCCTAATTGCTCTCGTGGCAAGCCGGGCTTCACCAAGCCGCGTGTTACCTCGAGAGAAAACGCTAATAGGGTTTCAACCCGACCTCGGACCGACGCAAAAGACGTGTAAGAAGACCAACGGAATTGTCTTTCTTCAAAGGCTCCGTTTTACAATATCCTCCCTGGTGCTTCAATTTTCATAAAAAAACTACAAAGTGAAGGAGGGGGGGGGGGGGGGGAATGTGACATTTAGGATCGATCGTCAGAAAAGTCCGGTATAGCAAATATTGGATGATCGTGGTATGGAATAATCCTCTCGTTTCTTTTATCATATAAAAACTTCGTTAATATACTGCGTGATGAAAAATCGGGTCAAAAGTTAGTAAAAAATGATGTTGAAATTTGTAACGTGGAAAAAGAAAATTTTAAATGACGTTCATTTTCGCCACTTCGCAACCATAAAAATAACGAAAACGTTTTGTAGGGGTTTCGATCAGTAAAGTCCGAAATATAAAAAAGTATTATTTTCGATTGAAGTGAAAATATGAAATGATTGAAAAGTTTGTTCCTGCAAGCAAAAACAAAGCAAACATTTCAATTTTATAAAATTTATTAACTTTTCAAAATTAAGAAATTTGTTCGTTTTTAATTTTCTTCATTTTCTTAACGAAGAAAAAAATTTATTTGAAAATGAAAATTTGTTTTCATATTTTTTTCCTAATGAGAAACCAAACCTCATTCACAACCTAAACTCAATGTCCACCAATTTTCACCACCTAACTATTTTCAACCGAGCCCGATCAATTATTCGAATCCAAATTTTGATTTTCAGAAACTTCCGTATTTTCAGCGATTTCAATTCCTTCCGTTTTGCAATCATGAACGTCCGCAAAAGCTGTTTGCTTCGACGCTTTTTCAACGACTTACGAGCTAGCTAAATTCCCTTCCAAAAAACGACAGCTTGATATTAGATGTGTTTCTGTACGATAAGTGGTGTTCAACTTTTTCGCAAGGGAGAACCGAGCAGACTGCCCAAAATTTGAGCAGAAATCACGGAGGGGAGATATCAAGGGCGCCGACCCTGAGAACGACGTAGAAAGAAGAGGTCGAAAGGAAAGGAAGAGAGAGAGCGTGAGGTTGTCTGGCTCACTGGTACGACCCTTCTTTGAAGGTTCGAACGCTACTCGATACAGTTTATACGCACAACAGAGATTATCGAGCACTTTTGCAGCCTCGAAGTGCACGTTGCTCCTTTCGACCATCATTCGTTTGAGCTCTTATTAACCACTCGTTGCATCGACAGTTTGAATCAAATATAGATAGTAACTACTTTATCAAATTTATTAATCAATAATTCATCAAATGAACGAATCATCGATTTATCAAAGAAATTAAATCAAAGTTAAATTAAATTAAATTAAATCAATCATTAACTAAATTAATTAACACTCCATTAAACGAACTGATTAATGTTTCGTGAAATGAACCATTAATGATCAATTAATAATATGTAATAGTCAATAAAAAAAAGTGAATTATCGATTTATCAAATGATCAATTAATATTACATCGAAGGCCAAAATTTCATAATCATAATTAGCAAATGCAGAAAGTCCTAAAATTTCGCCATGATTTAAATAACCAAAAAAATGTTTATACATTTGTCATCAAACGGTCATCCAACCGCGTAGCGCTTTCGGTATTACCGACTAGTGAAAACTAATTGGGTCACGATCAAAAAAGGAATATCAGATAGCTGTGAGATATTTTTTTAATCCGGTCACAATTTTATTTCCTGCTCCTAGCCAGCAGACGACGAAAGTCATAGCAGCCTGGATAGTTACGATTTAAAGCAGTTAGCTAGGGGCAATTTCAAATGGAATTTTACTAGTTACTTAAACTCAGGCTTAAATGGCACTTTTAAGTGAATTGCATTTTCTTCCCGAGAAGGGAAACTACTTCTGGAATTTACTCAATTTTCACCTTAAAGGAGTAATCAAATTTTGTGAGAAAAATTGAGGTTAAATCGATTTCTCTGACATACAAACCAAATCCAATACTTTCGAAGATTCTGGACCTTTTTCTAACGACGTTTCCTGTTCTAGCGAGTTTATTTTGACATCTATATGTAATTTGCCACGAGTGGGTTTTTCTTGTGAGGGCTCCAGCGCGACTTCTGTTGTATTTTAAGTGTGAATTTCTAAAAATACACACATCCCAGACCGTCAGGATATTTATTTTGGTATCTAAGTTTTGATGTCCCACAGTGGAATTTTTTTCCAGTGGCTTAATTCCTCTTAGTTCCTCTTTTATACGATACTTGAATAATACATTTTTAATGACTATCTGGATAATCTTTCAACACGATTTTCATGAAATTGTTTAACTTTTATTCAAAGCTAAATACACACAAAAAATTATAAAAACCCTCGCTTGTTTTAGGTACAATTCGATCTCAATCACGTGTCGGAATTTTTCATTTTGACATTTCAGTTGAATTATCTTGTTGAAATTTCTGACTGAATATTTTGGCCCAATTTCTATGAATTTTCTGACTGAATATTTTAGTTACATTTTTATGAAATTTCTGACTGAATATTTCCGTTAAATTGCACTTACTCATTAATTTACATCATTTTTAACATTTATCCTCTTTGACTCGTACTTTAATACCATTATTTCTTTTAATTAATTCTTTAAACATTTTATTTCTTTTCTTTTATTCATTTTTCAAATTTACTTCACTGATTGTGCGATTTTATTAATTATTATTGTCTTTTACAAGGCGTATTATATATTTTATATAAATAAATTTATAATATATAATTTAATTAATGTCGTTTTATGAAAATTGAATAAATAAAAGCTCACAAATAGGCATCCGTCCTCTCGCCTATGAAAGGAAATTTTTTCGTCGAAAAGTGATAATCGGTTGATCGATGGAGATCTGTCGTAGGCAACGACCGAAAATTGTTGCTTTCCGGCCACACAAATGGAGACCAAAATAGTCGGTGTAGCGCCTTTGATAAAGGAAAAAATAAACCAACCACGTGGTCCCTCAAAGCAGCAATTCTTTTTCCCTCCCCTCTCATGTTCTTTCACCTCTTGTCCTCCTTGGTTACTCTATAGATCTCATGGACAAAACACCACCCGGAGGGTTGTCAGAGGGCCACTGCAAAGCAACGGCGACGATTCTTTCGAACCCCAGGCCCGGAAAGAAACGAGCTCATCCTCGGGGCGTTCCAACGACCAGGGTACACGATATCACTAGATATTGTCACTTTGCTCTCCAAATTAGGTTATGTACAAAAAAAAAGATTTAGACCCTCGAAAAAGTCTTGAAAGCAGCGAGAATAAGTGGAATTCGGATATTCTTCATATCTAATTGTTTTCGTCGCTAAAACGAATTTGAAATTCACAAAGTTGGAATGCAAAATTCAAATTTTCATTTTTTTTCATTCTCGCGTACAAAATTAAGTTCTTCAATTCTCTAATGCAAATTAATTTTTCGTATACACTAAAATAAATCCGTTCTCTAAAAAGAAAATACCAAAATATATATATATTTTTTTTCAACGAAAATATTTTTATCCTAAAATAATAAGCTTCAACAAAAAGTTCATTCTCGCGTAAAAAATTAATTTCTTCAATTCTCTACGGCAAATTAATTTCTCGCATACACGAAAATAAATCCGTTCTCTAAAAAGAAAATACCAAAATATATATATATTTTTTTTCAACGAAAATATTTTTATCCTAAAATAATAAGCTTCAACAAAAAGAATATTTTTATCCTAAAATAATAAGCTTCAACAAAAAGTCTTGAAAGCAGGGAGAATAAGTGGAATTCAGATATTCTTCATGTCTAATTGTTTTCCTCGCTAAAACGAATTTGAAATTCGCAAAGTTGGAATGCAAAATTCAAATTTTTATTATTTTTCATTTTCGCGTAAAAAATTAATTTCTTCAATTCTCCAATGCAAATTAATTTCTCGCATACACTAAAATAAATCCGTTCTCTAAAAAGAAAATACCAAAATATATATATATTTTTTTTTCAACGAAAATATTTTTATCCTAAAATAATAAGCTTCAACACCTGCGATTATGAATTCTACAGAAACTGATGCTCGATTTTTCATTGAAAACTTATCCGCGAATGAGAAAACCGATTTCGAAAATTCGTGAGGGTATGTCGATTCTCTCAATGTCGTTTAAACGAGGGAATTAAAAACTAGGTCAAGGATTCGCATTGCGTTCCAAAGATCAGAAGTTCAACGTCATTCGCCACGAAAAAAAAACGACAGGGGTCGATGATTCCTTGACCTCAGAAAGTAAATTGACTTTACGCGGAACGAGATTTTTTTACATTTTTTGTGAATTTTCTAAGTGTATCGGTGATCAAAGTTGATAGTCGTCTGATTCCTAATACGATCCCCAAAAACGGATAAAAAG
The DNA here is from genome assembly GCA_030522765.1 of Ophioninae sp. B BG-2022a. Taxonomy (NCBI): domain Eukaryota; kingdom Metazoa; phylum Arthropoda; class Insecta; order Hymenoptera; family Ichneumonidae; species Ophioninae sp. B BG-2022a. The sequence continues at coordinate 18,257 of JAPYZJ010002495.1, forward strand.
ACGGGAAAAACATCGATCAAAAATCGAATTTGTACCGGAAAAGAAAATTGAAATTTTGTGAACGTTGTATAATGGCAGAGATAACGAATGCATAGACTTAAAGACAATTGGAGCAGCGATCACACAATCACCGTAAAATATAGACTTTGATTGGCGTACATACACGTGTATATTATTTTAGAAGGATGATTATCAGCCAAGGATGAAATAAAGTAAAAGTGTTGCATTCAATTGAAGAAAACAGAAAGAATAATAAATAAGAGAAAGTAGCCAATGATGTCACGTATATCGAAGAAATTTCGTACTGACCTGTTTATGAACCCGTATCCACTCTTCACGTTGAACCACTTCACAGTCCCGGTCACTTTGTTAGCTGCAACGCGAAAACAAATAAAATAAATACGAAATGGAATAGCTAGCAAAAAAGAAGCATTTTCGGAAAATATCAATTGAAACTTTCACTATTCTTGGAACAAAAAATACAGATTAACGAAAAAAAAATTCTTCTTAATTTCTCTTTTTTCCAATATTTTTTTTAATACTTCCCATCATCAATTGCGATAAAAAATATTCGAAAAATTGAAAATGTATTATTCATAACAAAACAAGGAACGTTGATAACAAATTTTTCAAAAAATGCATAGAATATAAAAAATGTAAAAATTCAAAAGATACATAAAATGTGAATAAAATATGATGTAAATATGATAATAATAAAATGTGAAAATATTATACCCAGAAAATGTTAACAAGAAATACGAAAATCGTTCGAGTATGTTTCATCACAATCGTTGAAACAGTTTCAAGAGTGTCCCTTTCAAACGTGACAAAAGGTATTTTCAGCCAATGAGAGAATATAAATTAGCCCATCGTAATAATATGAGAATAAGGATTTGAGAAATTTTATTGACCTGCGATTATCGTTTGCAGTCGTAAATCAAAATTCAACAAACAGACACTGCGAAGCTTCCTAAGACTATTATTATTGTCAGGTATTTGTTTCGATAGTCCTTCCTTGGACATACACGTGTAATAATCCTTCCTTGAACATAATTCCTTGCGATCTAACTACTTTCGACAAGGAGAGCAGCTTTGATATTCGGGTTAACGAAAGTTCGCACTTTCGAAGAATTGGGTCAGTCAATGAACCATTAATTCGTCCTGAATTCGCGAGACATTTTACCACTCCAAAATATTGGATCTGCGTTCCTTCTGGAATTACTTTGACTAAAACGAAGGATAAAAGTAATGTAAAGGAGGTTTGTATGAAAGAACGGAAAGGGCTGAAAATTTCGAGAAATTTTAAGGCTCAATGTACTCAAAGCAAACATTTAATGGTTTAAGAATATAAACTATGATAACGGTCGAGTTAAACAGCGTTGGGACGCAATGAAAATGATTATTCGGTTTAACCTTACTTTAACCAAATCATTATTTATTTTAACCTTTTTTTAACCAAATTATTGTTTTAACCTATTTTTAACCAAATAAGGAAGTTTTTAAAAGGTCTTAACCTCCAAAATGAAACGGTTTTGAAAGGCTCTGAACTCAAAAAGAATTTTTATTTAACAATCTACAACAAATCCGCGAAACGTGCTTCGCAAAATCAATCAATCAATCAATTTCAATTTTCATTATTCGTCAATCAAAAATTTTTAAATAAAATTCGTTCTGTTCCAAACACACTTATTATTATTATTATTCGTTTTTTCCCAATTTTCTTTGGCAGGTTTGACTTACGAAAATCATGCGAAAATTTGTTTGGGTTTTCATTTGGATAATTACGGGAATTCTGGCATGTATAACTTTCGATATTACTTTCAAAAATGTGAAAAAAAAAATTATTTCGTTTCAACGATGGAAACTTCAACCGTTTTGTATATTTTATCTAAAGCCCTATTTGTAATTTCAAATCTTCGTTTTCAATGTTTGAACTCAATTGTAGAATACAATTTTTTCGAATTTATACGAGTTGCATTTTAATGTTAAAATCATTTTTTTCTCGTACGCAATTAAGGTGTATATAGTTTTTTTTAATATCTCAATTAGATTCGCAATAAATCTAAAATAATTAAAACTAAATCTATTATTTTTTTATTATTATCCGAAAGTACTTTTGGATATTAATAAAAAATAAGTAAACATTTTCGTTGCACTCCAAATATTCGAGTTTCAACATTATTAATTAAATAAGTTTTATAACTCTGTCGTGCGTATCGATTATATCGATTATAAATTCTTCAATGAACCGCTGTAATGCGAAATCGAAAAAAACATTGTCCTGAAATCCAAAACGTTGATCCTCCTTCAAACCCAAACAATAATTGACTCGATTTAACTCGAAACCAATTTAAAAAAATAAAAATAAAAAACAAATACATTCTAAACAATATATTTTTTTAATGTACGTTCCAAAATGCATTAAAAGCGATATCGTTCCGTCAGCGTACGAAAAAACGTGACATTCGAAAAAACGAGAAAACATGAATATTACGCGGGTTCAACCGATTGTGATTTTCTTCGTGATGTTTATAATTTCTCTCTACAAATATTCGTGGGAACAAACGTTCGGATTCGATACAGCAAATTTTCCTCGTCGGTCGATCAACCGAACCGTAACGTATTTGGCAACGAAGCAATTATCTCACGTATTTACGTAAACATCGAACCGTGAAAGATTCAATATTTGTATATTTATTCGAACAAATATACGAAAGCTGGGATACAATACAGATTTTCACATACGAGAGAACACGTACGTTCGTCGAGTTTGGAAAATCGAAAATTTTCATGAAATCAATGAAAACAAAGAATCGAGGTGTAAACACCCCGGAATTAAGCACCCCCCCCCCCCCCCCCCCCTCAACCGCGCCGCCGTTTTTGTCTATACGTCGAGGAAACTCGCGCACGAAATGCGACGAGGGAATTGACCTCCGCGAAACCCGTAAACAACCGACCAGCACATTTAACGTTTTGTCGTTTTTATGAGAATAATGATATCGAAAGAAAAAAAAAAACGATTTGACGTAGGACGAAAGAAAATGAATGTTTCAGCGAATTTTACGAAACGCGGAATAAACGCGCAACGGTTGACCTAACCGCGTGCGCGAAGTTTCCCTTTTACGAGAACGCGAAATGCGTATTTTTGCAGACGCGAGAAAGCCACGTTTCCCGAGGCGAAAAGTTTCAAAATAATTTCGAGGAAACTAACATGAATCGGGTTTCGAGCGGTTTGTAGAGATTGTTTGAAAAAAAAAAAGCGTTGAGTCGTCCGAGGTGACGGAAAAGGCTTCGTGTCTACGTCGAGAATATGATGCCTCGAACGAAAAATGTACAAGCGCGGGCAAAGCTGTCGGGTAATTAAGGTTTCAAACTCGCGATTAATTTCGAAGAATCCCGGGGAATCGAGGGGAAATAAAATTTCGAGATGAGAGAATAACGAGAGCTGATACGAATTCGCGTTTCGGTTTTCTCCGGTGTGCCGGGGCCACATGGTCTCACGTCTGCTCGTCACGGGCGCCATTTTACACGATGCACGAGCGAAGCACGCGAAAAAAAAATCTGAACGAAAGTTTTTCGTTGTCGCATCACGAATCACGGAGGGGCCACCGGAAACGAATTTTCTTGAAATACAAAAAAATGCGAGTTTTTTTTTGAATTCTCGTGGACTCACCGATGACTGATTTTTGCTGGCTAGCCTTTGGTTGTTCGGGCTGTTTTTCCGGGTCAGCCATGGTGGTGGTGTTAGGTGTTAGACACGCCGCTGCCGAACCTAGATGTTCCCGTCCTTCTGGTTGTACTGTTGGTTTCCTTCTAATGTTCCCAACATGGCTGCCCGGCGGCCAGGGGCGACGCACGAAACATGTGGCCAGAGGAATGACACGTGAACACCGATTGGTCGTAAACAACGACACTGACCTACCTCGCCCAATCAAAACCGTAGTTTTAAATCGAGTTTACCCTCCCTCCGAATCTCTTTGTATACATATATGTACCGCGAGAGGGACAGGTAACTCGGACTTCTGGTGCCGGCCCGCCGTGTTCGACGGTGCTGCCGCTCACATCCTAGGACCGTAAATATTTTTTCTTCTCTCCCCAGTCGGCATTTCGCGATTTCAACTTCCCAATGCTGATTCGCTTTTCGTGGAATCATCCGTCATACTGAAGTTAAATAAATAACATTATTCAACTTTTGTATGAGTTATTTTCATATGAATCGACCGCTCGAGAATTCTAACGTAACCTAACCTCTATCTGCGTATTAATGCATACTCTTGTCCGAGTTGATTCGTGTAATGTAATATAGAATGAAAATCAAAATTAACGAAGGCACGTCTTTCGTGCCTCCGTTTCAAAGCGACGTAAGATGAATCAGTGCTTTTCGCAATTGAAACATCCCTCTGCTGATTCATGTCCCAAATGAAAGTTTATTAATGTAGCTGTTCCAGTCATACCATCAATTTGTGTATCAATGACCCTATCATTTTTACGAGCTTTATTAGAAAAAGTCGACCATCAGGCACTGTCGAATGCATAAGTTAAAAGTTATGCATCCTTGAGAATCCTCGGTTCAAACGTTTCAGCTATCTTTCACACTCGTGTTACATCGCACAAATTCCACTTCGTCTTGAACTTCATAATTCTTCAAATTCGTTCTTCAAAAAACCGTTTGATAAAGAGACCATTCGATATTGTTGAAGCACTCAACAATTACGTTTATTTCTACGTAATATGCGACTTTTTTTACGAGAACGATTATTTACATTGCACGCTCCATCTGAAATCAATCTTACGCAAATTCTATTGAGCTGTCCGAAGAAATTCAGTTTCTTCAGCTTGGTAGTTTTTGCCACTCTTTGTACCGAGCTTCCGAAAGAGTTAAGTCGGATACTTCTGCATAGATGGAGAAAATTGTACATCCGTCGCAAAGATTCTAGATGGAGCCATCGAATCGTGTATTTAACAAATTTTATTCCATAAAAATTCGAATAATTAGTAACATACAACTTTTCTACGTGTACACAACCGGCTCGATGCAAATTGCATATTACAAAAACTATACAGAATTACACGCATATAATTTGTTTCTAAAAGCAGCCAATTTCTTCCTAATTACAATAAAATGCCTGATTTGTTCAAGTACTCATTGCGTTCCATTTTAACCCTTTCCGCAGAAGAAACGACGCAGCCTAAGGGAATCAAAGTTGCAGAAGATTTGCTCATTGGCGGTCATCGAGCTCCGAAAGAATTAACGAATGAAGAAGTTTCTAGTATACGCGAGACAAAAGCAACGGAAACACGAAAGCGCAAGGTGGAACTAGCATTCTTCCTGCTTGTCGCTCTCCGTCACTTCAAAGATGGCTTTTCTGTACGAAGCGACGATGCGACTCGCTCAGAAGCCTGGATGAGCGCGGTGCGACTATGCGGATAGAAACGTGGGTAAAAAAGCGTTCTGACAGTGAACTTTCGTTCGTAACATAGTACGAGAATATGATTTATTACTCCTCCCATATGTTACAGTCTTTACTTTTTTCGTAATAATATATTACTTAAACACCTCGAATTCCATTCCACATTAGAAGTAAAAACTAACCGAAAAGAAAAAAAACAGTTCAGCGGTTATTCTATACATATGCAAATTATCGATCGCGCCCCCGAACTTTCTGCGGTTTAATAGCCCTCTCAGGGCGAGAATTTGGAAATATTGCCTCGCAGTCGATTCTTCGAAGCAACATTATCTCTCCATTTACGCGATCCTCCAGTTAATACCTATGTTATACATGATACTGATACAAGGCAGATAGATGGATTTTGAGACGCGTCTCTTTATTTCTTGACTCGATCATCAAACTTGCCTGAAGGTGATTTCCTCGATTCGAATAACGAGTATTTAAAAATATCCAAAACATCCGAAAATGTTCATCGATAATCGAGGGAAATACAAACTTTTCACTGTTTTCTAGTTACCCCCAGTCTTTCCGCGTGTACGCAATACATACATGAAAAATCAATATTACGACGATTAAAGTCGATAATTACGCGCGAGTAACGATTTTACGAAGATCGCACCTCAACTAACTACCTGATCTAACGAAACAAAAAGAAGATAAGGCATTGTTGTTTTTTGCAAACATACGATAAACTTAACGTGTAGAATGTTTCAATTAGAATGTGTCGGGGAAACGAGTGATTCGCAACTCTGTTCTTTGCACGATATCAAAAGATTATTATTATTATTCCGCAGCAAAATTTACGGTTTTCTTGAAGTATCTGGTCATTAGCTTTCGTTAGTATGTTTTTTTGTTTGACGTCAACTTAAAACGAAATGAAAATCCGATAAATGGCAATAATCGATAAATATTGGCAGTCCGTGCTAATAAGATCGAAACGCGAAAGTTTTGATATACGCTTTTTCGAAAATCTCGTGTCTTCGATGAACATCAGTATGTATTTCGAAAAGAAAAAAAAATAATAATAATAGTGTAATCGATGGAGTCGGATTAATTTTTCTTTTACATTCTCCACTATCTCTGCCTTCTTCTGCTGGGTCTCGATCGGGGAGCGGTCGATCCGGTCCCTATGCTGAACATTCCACCCGTTGCTGGTGCGCTGAACGAATTTACTCCGGGTGTTGGAAGAGCGAACGAACTTCCGGAGGCGCCGTCTTTCGAGAAATTTATTGCCGGTGTCGTCGGTGCCCCCGTAAAGTTGAAACCACCTGGAATTAGTGATCATAACGATTAGAGACGAAACCCAAGTGAACGACATAGGTGCATCTGATAATTTAAAAAATAATTCAAATGCATTACGTTCTTGAAGAATGATTACTAGCAAAACTGAAATCCTTAGTCAATGCCATTAATGATAAAATTCCAATGACCTTGGCATAGTTGAAACGCAATCATATTTTAAATTATTTTTCCTCTTTTCAAATATCGATAGTATCCAAAAATGTTTACGAATACTAGGATAATAAATTTCTAACAAAAATACGAGAAAAAACGTTTGGCCGATCCTTCAGCCAGAACCAATCGAAATTGAAAGAATGAATTGTTATTTAAATGCAGCGAAAATACTTATGAACTTATGATTTCTACTATAATCCAAAATCATATTTCATCAATTCAGATTGCAAGTTGTGAATAATGCAGCTAAATAAAAACCGTATGTATTTCCCTGCCTTTCGTGACTGAAATCTACCAAAAAAAATTTGGTACCTCAAAACCGTCGAAGAGCATTGCGGTTTTTGTTATCTAACAGTAATTTTCGCGTGATTGTTGCTTACCGGTTTGCGGTGCGGCTGAGCTGAATTGAAAGGGCGTGGTGGCGCTCGTGGCGTTATTAGGGGGAGGTGCAGCGCCACCGCCGAAAGTGAAGACAGGATTTTGCTGCGGCTGTTGCATATTAGGTTGTGAGGCACCGAAAGCGAAGCTGGCATTGGTATTGTTGCTGTTGGTTCCGAAGGAGGTATTGCCGGTGCTGGTTGTTCCGAAACTCGTGTTCGCCGGGGTAGCTTGAGTGCCGAAAGGTGAATTGGTATTGGGAGCAGCGCCAAAGCGTGTGAAGCCAGTGGTGTTGCTGAAAGCCGGTGGTGGATTAGCGTTCGTTCCAAATCCTGCGGTTGTCGACGAGCCGCCGAAGGTGGACGAAGACGGAGTTGGGAAAGCGGGTGGCGCTGTAGTCGTCGCGCCAAACGCGGAACTCGGAGGGTTGAAATTTGGGCTCGTCGCGGTTTGATGTCCGATAGTTGGGACCCCAGAATTGGGTGTTCCAAACGTGCTGGTGTTGAGAGATCCAAATGTGGGAGCGGTCGTAGTTGTGGCGCCGAAACTCGTCGTCGATGTACTGGTTCCACCGAAAGCTGGTGGACCGGTACTAGGTGTGCCGAAAGACGTCGCGGAGGTATTCGCAAAACCGTACATCGGCGTCGTCCCGCTGGCGCAAGATGGCGTCGATCCGAATCCTTGGCCGGGTTGCGACTCGAACAAAGATGGCGCCGCGTTACCCGTGCTTCCGGAGAACGTTGACGTTGAAGTATTCGCGCCGAACGCCGTTGCCGGTTTTTGGGTGAATGCGCTGTTACCGAAGGACGGAAGTGGGGCGGCGGACGTTGTCACGTTTGCCTCCGTACTCACGCCGCTGAAGATACCGGAAGATTTGGTCGTTGCAGCGAAAGACGTTGTCGGTGCTGGGGTCTCCAGAGTTTTTGGCGTTCCAAAGACAGTTGAAGCTGTCGTTGTCGGGAACGCCTTCGATTGTGCTCCGCTAGTTCCGAATACCGAACCAATCACGTCCGAGGTAAATCCGGAAGAACTGGCAGCTGGTGCACCGAAAATGGACGGCTGTGTGGTAGCCGTCGTGGTGGTGGTGCTGGCCGTGGTGGAAGGTGTACCGAAGAGACTCGGCAGCGTTGTGGACGATGCCGTTGTTGACGGTCCTCCGAAGATGCTCGGCTGCAACGGTGCGCTTGCGGAAGTCGTCGTGGCTCCACCGAACACGGGAATACACGTAGCAGTCGTGGTAACCCCGAACGATAACGAGGGCACACTCGACGATGAAGTTGCAGCTACGGAACTCGTCGCCGGAGTCGTACCAAAGGAAAATCCAAGCTTCGTAGTTCCCGCTGAAGTTGTACTCGTTCCGAACGTAAAACCGGAACTCGTGCTCGACGTCGATGAGAATCCCGTACTCGGGGTGGTCGTTGTCGTGCTCGGAGCTCCGAAGATCGTCGATGGCGCAGTGGTTGTTGAAAAGTTGAAGCCGCTTCCGGTTGATGTTGTGGCGACGGAACCGTTCGAGGACGTTTGGCTCGTCGTCGTGATGCCCGCAGCCTGGAAACCCAAACTCGAAGCTCCCGTCCCTCCAAACGTGAATCCTTTTTTCTCAGTAGCCTTGAATGCTTCCGGTGCGGAAGTAGCGACCGAGTCACTCGGCTTAGCCAGGGGATTGAAACTGAACAATCCACCGGATGTCGTTGTCGCCGGGAAACTGGAGGTGGATGTAAATGCCACTTGCGATACAGGCGTTGAAATTAAAGCGCTTGGAGTGCTCGCTGTCGCAGCTGTCGTTTTTGGGGCACCGAAGCTGAAACTCACGGCTGGTTGCGATGCTTTTTCGTTAGATTGCATCGAGAAACTCGGTAGAGGAGCAGACACGGGTTTCGACATAGTTGAAGACGGAATACCGAACAGCGGGGTGGACGCGGTTGAATTGGTTGTTTGAGTATTCGATTGAGACGCGGTTGTCGTTGATCCACCCAATAGAGTATTCGTAGCGACCGAAGATTTTGTAGGTTCACTCGGCGCCGAGGGTAAACTCTGTTGAGCCGCGGATGTCGCAGCGCTCGTGAAAATTGACGACCCGATGGACAACGGTGTGAAACTTGTCGTAGGATTGGAACAGATGAAAGTTGAATCGGTCGAAGATGCTTTCTCGCCAACGGGATTTTCCAGTTTACTCGTTTCCCCTACGCTCTCGGTAGCTTTTGTTTCGCCTGCCGTGAATTTCGGGAATTCAGCGGTTACCGGCTTCGCCGAATCGGCAATCTGGAAGGTTACGTGCTTTGCCGGTGAAGTTGCCGTTTTCGATTTACCGATTATCGGAACAATCGCGGATGTCGCTATCGGTGAGGTATTCACGTTGGTGGTGGAAGTCGATGAACTCAAGCTAGCAACGATCGCTTGAGACGCCGTTGATTTATCTTCAGCCTGTATCACTACTTCCGGATCAATTTTGCTCGTTGCTTTGCCGGATATAGCGTCGAACATACTTTTCAAACGATTCTTCATACTGGTCTGTCGCATATTAACGATATCCGATTTTTTTATTTCGTTGGTTGAGTCAGTAGTGAAACGAGGAGCCACGCTGTCGTGTTCCTCGATCAGCGTTTTTATTTTATCGATATTCTTCGGTTCAGCTTTCATGAACAGTTTGTCGGTTAATTTAACGGGGAGCTGAGTAGCAGATCTGGTTCTTTCGTTCGTCGCTTTGACTTCGCGTTGCGCGCTTTCAAGCTCTGGTTTAATCGAATCGGTGCTTGCGATGTAGTGGGTCTTTTGCACAGGCAGAGGTGCTTTCGATTGAATTCCTCCGTGGGAGATTACTTCCAAGGATGTTTTGTTCGGTCGCTGCCGCTCGGAGTTTCCTGATTCTCCGTCGTTCAACAGCCTCGTCGTCATCTTTGCTGGTTCGGATATGCTGCGAGACAACAGCGAAGGATTCGCAGTACCTTCGCTGTGATTAGAATCCAAAGATTTGAAGTGTTTGCCAACGTCGGGTGTACCGCTTCTCGATACGTCTATCGCTTTTCTCTTCACCCCCGAAGACACGCTTATGCTCGAGCTCAGGGAACTCAAAATGTCGTGGCACGATGGCATTTTCGATCTTTTTGCGGGTCTCAACGACTTGTTCTGCGGAGATACGTCTTCCTCCGATCTCGACGAGTCGTCCCTCGCACGCTTCTGCGTCATTTCTTCGAGGTTTTCCAAACCGTCGCTGAACACGCCGTCGGTACGTTGTTTCTTCGCGAGCTCGAATGTCACGTCCTCTCGCGACGCGTGCCTCTTCAACGATATCTCTCGAAGCACCTGTACCACGCTTGGCTGCGCTACGCTCTCGACGTGACATATCTCCGACAAAAGTTGTTGCCTCTCCGGAGGACTGTATCTCGTATTTTCCGGCGGTGCGATTCTCACTGTCACCGGCGATCGCAGCTTTCCAGTTTTAGTGTTGATCAAAGGCATTGGACTAGCGTAGAGATTGACTCTCGGAAACTGACCGGTTCTGTACTGCGATTGATGCGTCAACTTTGTGTTCGCTTCGCTTGCGTATCTTGTCAAACGGGTTGTTAATCCTGGCGATGTTACATCCGCGTAGACCCTATTTGTGAATAAAGAAAAATTGATAACTTCCAGCATCGATGATGCGATTAAGATGAAACTGTAGATACAATCTTCGTTAGATCGGGTTACAAGGAATCATTCTGAACGCTTCACAGAACTTATGCAAAATGTCGAATTTATATCAGTCTTAATATCAATTTTGAACAAAAATCCTGTTAATTTTTTAAAAACGTTGACCACAATGCTTGTTCTATTTTTTGCTTACAGACAGTTTGTTTCGGTTTGTTTGAGTTCAAGTTTGCTTCACTGGGACGCAATTACACATTTATCTACCCATTTTTTAAAATAATTATCCAGAGTCTTGGTTGCAATTCGAGATAAACTCTCAACAAGACTGTATAGCGAAAAAATCTTCAAATATTTCCATACAATAAAAAAGAATAAATTTCTATTTCATTTCAACGATGCAAACTCCAACATGAACTTGAAGTTCGCGTCGTAGCGACGCAACGAAATTTCTTCTTCTCATTTTTTTTTATTTCCTAAAATCTATTATTTGGCGAAATATTTTTTTTCAGATTTGAATTCTAGATTATTGAAATTCGGATAATTATTGAGGTATTTTAATTACGATTACAGAAAAAAAAAAAGAAATAGATAAATTAAAAAACAATTATGTTTTTTGCGTCGCGACGTTGCTAACTTCAGCCTCATACTCCAAGGTTATAGAAATAAGAACTCGACAAAGTTATACTTAGGGTCTATGTTGTATCTCGTGGAAGCGAGCAGCGGTCCGGCGACAGTTTGAACAGTTTTTACTCCGGCGGCCCGGTTTCTCATTTTCGGGCTAATGCTGGTCCCCCAAGGAGATCCTTCCGGACTGTAACTCGGCTCTTCTCTTCCGAAGGAGGCGCGCGTTTGCGCAAGAGACGGCGAACTACTCCAGACGCTTCTTTCGCTGGCAGCACGATCGGCGGGAAAAACATTACCATTCCTGGCATCTTCCTTCCTCCACGATATCAACGGTGTTGACGTTACGTGGTCGACGGAGTTGGCCCGTTCCAACCTGCGCCGCTCGGAAGCCGAAAACGGAGTATTTTCGGCGTTGATAGAATCGGCGACTCGCCTGAAGGTACCTCTCGGTATCGGACTGAGACCATCAACGAGACTGAATCTCGAAGCGTTTCTCGAAGACGCGCGAGTTTCCGAGCTCAGCTGATAAGTGCTGCGACGACGTTGAGCCATTTTCTCGACGATGTTCACTCGATAAAGATGATAAACGTAATGAATGAGGTGCGCGATATAAACGGCGAAATGCTGATAACCACTTTTGAGATAACGATTAAATTCACCCAACGCTTGCTCAATGTAATCTAGAATGATCAAAGCCTGTGGTGTGAACGGCGTGTCCTCCGTGAGGATATAAGTAACCCAGCCACATACAACGAGTCCAAACGTTATTCCTGACGCGAGATACGGGCCGAAAATGTTCAACAGTATAGCCCAACCACTTATCACACTTACCAACACGATAATATCCCGATTTCCTAGATCCCACATATTATTTTTTCAAATAATTAACCTCCCCATGTTTTGAAAATAGCACACTCACCGAGGCAAAAGGAGCCCGCATTTCGCCATGTTCGCTTGAGATCCCCGATCGTGGCGCCACTGCCGCGCCGCGGCACGCGCCGAAACGTCCGCGGGGGCTGGACAATCCGAGCAACCTCCGTGAACTTGGCCGAATCACTTCGACTTTTTTATATAATCTTTTTTTCTCGTTTCGTATTGTTTTCAGTTTCAGTTAAAATGTTTGTTGGTTGAGCATTCTTTTTAATAGTAGATTGATGAAATAGTTTGGTTAATTTGTCGGACATTTTTATAAGTGATTATTTAACATAGAAAATAACAAGTCGAATCAGGGAAGAATCGATTAGTAGTGATGGAGAAACCAATCTGAATATGGCAACGGTCAGAAAACTATCCATATTTAAGGCGCTCGAGAGGGTCGCACGTGATTGGTCACTAACGGATCCAACGGAATTTGAACTAATAACGCTTCTATTTCTTCATATCTTCTTCGTCAATTTCATTTAAAAAATCGATCATTACATTATATTTTGGCAGTTATTTTTTTAGAGTAACGGCATAAAAAAAAGTACAATCTGTCAGGTAGAGTTAAAACACTTCTTTATCGAATACACTCAGAAATTTCAACAACAAAATCTTACAATCAAATATTGAAAATAAATACACGATGAATCATTATAAGCTAAAGAGAAACTTTTAAAAGTGGGATCGCGCACGTCTTGGATTGTCAGAATCTTCAACATCATAAACCGCGTGCAATTTCTTTATGAGGTTTCGCACTCTGTCGGTGATGAAATTATCGACCTGCCCAATCACATTCACCAGTTGAATCATCCTCTCGAAATTACGATTTATCCGCTCGTTTCTGTCGATCGAGTCTTCATCCTTGGCTGGCAACGACGCTGCTAATCTTTTAGACGTCGTCAAGATCTCTCGAGGCGCTGCCTCGAAGAGTTCCATCGTTTTCCGCAATGGACCGTTCTCCTTCTTCATGAATTCCTCTGCAGACAGCGATTTCGTCAGCTGAACGAAGAAAACACTTTTTACATTCAATCGTATTTATTAACATTTTGTATTTATCGAAAGTCAAATATTCGGTTTATTCAACCTTTTTTTAGTATAAAAAGTCATTGAACGTTGCTTTAAGGATATAAAATGAAAGATTGGTTTATCACTTTTTTTATTTAAAAAAATGATAAATTTACTAATTACTAATTACTTTTATACTTTATTACTTTATCACTTTTACAAAGTAAAAAGTGATAAATTTTACTAATTATTTTTTATACTGAAAAACTTAATTGCTGTTTAATTATTAATTAAACAAAAATAATCAGAATATTTCTGTTAACAATTTGACAATTTGAAAAAAGTGAATTAAACAATTAAACAATTTTCACAAAAAATTGCAAACTTAACAATTCGTGAATTAAAAATTTACATTTCATATAATCGTCATATTTCCGTGAATAATTTGTTAATTAACATATTATATAGCATGAAAATAATTATTAGCGTATTACTGTTAATTATTCTTTTCAAATTGTTCAAAACTATTTAAAGTTTCAACAAAGCTCAGTTCCATTTTTTTTGCTATACTGACCGTAAGAAGAATCGTGCAGACGAGAAAAGTCACAGTTTTCGGCGATAGAAACATCGTGATGATTTTGTAATTTCTGAAATTGAAAAAAATATCGATGTAATGAGATATAGATATTCTTCGATGAATCTTAGATTTTTTAATTGAAGAAAACAGGAACGAAAAATGTTGATAAAAACGTACACTACGAAGCTCGTTGCTCCCCGGATACTCGAGACTAAATAACAATTCACTCGTACTTTTTTTCGCCTCGGAGTCGTAATATAGGTCGAGCTCAAATTCATTCGTCGACAAAAATTCGACCTCCCTTCGCACTTGCTGACTCCTCGATCTTTCATCGTTATTTTCTTTTTTTTTTCCCTCTTTAATTCTTCCCTGTCAATCGCAAACTCCCTCGAAGGATTTTAAAACCATTTTTCGAGGATCGATCGTTACGCGTCGAAAAATCGAGATCGAGCTATTTGCCGGCATTTCGCTTTGTACGCCGACAATCGTTTTCTATGAAATTTCAGTCGGTTCATTTCATCGATGCGTTTCCTCGCGATCGCGCATCTGTGGTTGCACTGCTGATTGATAAACAAATCGCGACCTTTTTTCTGTAACATATCGGACGTGTTGAACACAAAATTTATTTGTTTTCCCATATTTTTGCAGGATAATTTGTGATAGTTTTTTTTATATTTAATTTATCACCTATTTATTTTTGAATAGTTTTTTATTTTTTGATATTGTAGTCTTTGATTTTTTCCGGAACTGAAAATCCGTGATAAAAATTAAATTATTCAGTCATTTTTTTCACTGTTTTATGAATACATATAAATTAGGAAATAAAAGGAGAAGCAGATATGAAAAAGTAAAATTATAGGGAAAAAGTGAGATGTTGTCGGTCGAGCATCGATCGGTTAACGTTCAATCAAAATAATCTGTTCCATGGAATCAGAAGAATACAGGGAATTTCATCGGGCATTTTTTCCTCAATTTAAGGAAAAAAAATGGATGGACGAAAAACGTAATAACTAACATTTTTAAAAAAGGATACATGAAATACATTATGAAGAAAAATAAAAAAAAGAATAGACTGAAAATGCTTTAAAAAAATCAAAACTAACTGGATGGAAAATCCGATAAAGAAAAACTTAAAAAAGAATAACCAAAATTGCAATTTAAAAAAATAAAAAAATCGAGGAACTGAAAACGTAATAAAAAAAAATTGAAAAAGGAATCGTCCAAAAATATTACGAAAACAAAAATGTTTAAAATGAAAAAAGTATTAAAGAAACGATGTTCAATAAATGTGAAGCAAAACGTGAACGAAGAAAAGTTCAGTATTGACGCGACGATGATAAATAAAGAAAATCGAACCTGTCTCCATCGTGGATGGTACCTGAGGATCTCGAGATTGAAGGCAATTATTTCCTCACCGATCATCAACGCAAAAAGGATCAGAACGAAAACGCGGTTTGCGCAATTCGAGCCGGAAGTAGCGAAAGACGACATAGAAAAAGGAAGAAATAACGGTTTTACCGTTGCTACGGTGATAGAAGTATTTCGAATGAGCTTCTTTCCAACGGGAGGCTTCAAACTGCATTGTTCTCGAAGCCGTGATTTTCATTTCTCCGGCGATATTATCGGTGCGTAATTTCAGAGTGAACAAACAATCCTCGCGTGTTTGAAAATCAACGAAAAATTCGTACGAAACCGGTTGCGCAAAAGGCGGCAGTTTTTCGCATTTCCGCAAACAACCGGTGATTCCTCAAACCCGTAGAATCCGAATATAATCGTCGGCTCGATGGTAGCTTCGCTCATAAATAACTGAACGATTTTTGACGAACGAACGCGCAGCTGTTAAAAGTGCAATCGGGATGAAAGGAGCGACAGTCTTTCTCTCATTGCTGATAGTCGATTTCTTCAGCAATTCGGTAATCAACTGCGCAATTATCACTAATGTAATAAAATATAAACATCATTCGACAATCCGTTTCAAAGTCATTAGTAGGTAATTAGTAAAAACCGGTTAGTAAATCGAAGTCATTAGTACTTAGTAAAAACTCGTTAGTAAATCAAAGTCATTAGTAATTAGTAAAAACTCGTTAGTAAATCAAAGTCATTAGTAATTAGTAAAAACTCGTTAGTAAATCGAAGTCATTAGTAATTAGTAAAAACTCGTTAGTAAATCGGGGTCATTAGTAATTAGTAATTAGTAAAAACTCGTTAGTAAATCGAGGTCATTAGTGAGTAGTAAAAACTCGTTAGTAAATCGAAGTCATTAGTAATTAGTAATTAGTAAAAACTCGTTAGTAAATCGAAGCCATTAGTACTTAGTAAAAACTCGTTAGTAAATCGGGGTCATTAGTAATTAGTAATTAGTAAAAACTCGTTAGTAAATCGGGGTCATTAGTAATTAGTAAAAACTCGTTAGTAAATCGAAGTCATTAGTAATTACTAAAAACTCGTTAGTAAATCGAAATCATTAGTAGTTAGTAAAAACTCGTTAGTAAATCAAAGTCATTAGTAATTAGTAACAACTCGTTAGTAAATCGAAGCCATTAGTACTTAGTAAAAACTCGTTAGTAAATCGAAGTCATTAATAATTAGTAAAAACTCGTTAGTATATCGAAGTCATTAGTAATTAGTAATTAGTAAAAACTCGTTAGTAAATCGAGGTCATTAGTGAGTAGTAAAAAGTCGTTAGTAAATCGAAGTCATTAGTAATTACTAAAAGGTCGTTAGTAAATCGAAATCATTAGTATCAATAAAAACTGGTAATTGACATTGCAGTTGGTGATCGCAGCGCCTGAATGCCCCTGCTCGTCGTCACCGTCGAGATGTCGTGAAGCGCGTTACAATCCGTTGAGCGAGTTGGCCTCAAAGACCGTGAGTTCCGTGACGGATTGGGCGTCCTGGGTATCCGAATGGTTTCCTGTAATCGTCTTCAGAAAACCTTCGAGATCGGATTATCGAAGGATCAGATCGAACATTATTAGCTATCGCATTAATGATTATTCGAGCGAGGACTCTAGTTATTAGCAATTACATTTTTCATTTTGTAACAACGTTGTAAATACTGTAATAAATGACACTCTAATACAATTGTGCAATTGTGAGCAAATATAATTTTTTCTACGTATCATTAACGAACGTTTTTTTTTTTTGTTTCTCCGGTTCCAAAATAGCTTTTATTTGCATGCAATTATAATTATAATTATGTAATATGATAATGATAATAATGAGAATTGAAGGACCAAGGAGGAAAGGAAGAAAAAATTTCACAAGAAATCAATCAAATTTAATCAGCCAGCTTAATGAGATTTATTTGTTTATTTTCGTCGCTCTCTGTACACGTACAATAATCGTGACTTCGTCACGCTTGAATTTTGAAATCGATGATGACCCTCGCATTTTATGATCGCGTTTAAGAGATTCCTCGAAACGGCGATTCCTCATTGCCCGATTTCTTGCGAAATCGTGACTGACCTCGTAATTGTAGTATAAAAAAAAAACACGATCAAAAGTCACTAAAAAAGAAACCAGGAAAGGAAGTGTTGATTTTACGCAGCTTTGGCGGCGGACGCCTGTTTTTGGAGCTGAGCGTTAAGATTTTGGGTCGCCTGAACGGCAATTTCGACTGCCTGCTTCGTAAACTTGGCAATGTCTTCCTGGGCCTTCACCGAGTTCTGGCTGATCGCCTTCGCCGCTTTGTCCGACTCGGAGACGAGAACGCTCACGCCCTCGTTAAATTTCGCCTGAAGCTGACTTGCCTGCTCCTGGGCGTTCGGAATCTGGGCGTTTATGTCCTCCACCGCTTTACTCAGCTTGCCCTTAATGTCGGCCCACAAGTTTTCCAATTCCGGACTCTTCGACTTGATCTTTCAACAAAAACGACACGGGATTTGTCACACGAATTACAAATGTCTCATTCTGAGAAGAGAACGAAATTTAAACTTTCTCTTAACCATAAAAATTGATTTTCACTTAAATATAGAGAATTCGGATTTTTTCGTAATTCATTTCCATGATCAAAGTCTTCTTCTTAGGCGGCAATTTTCATGAATTTAAATTCGGAACTTTTATTTTTATCCAAAATCGTTGATAGTTAATTTTATTGCACTTTTTTACGTTTACAAAAACTGTACTGTATTTCTAATTATTCGTGAGAAATTATTTTTCAATTTTTATTATAATTTGCTTATAATGATTATTATTTTTATTTCATTGCAACAGCTTTTATCATAATTTAATAATAATAATTTAATATCTTAAAAACGTGGGTAATAGCACTTTTTAATATTTGAAGACGCGGAATTCCCAACTATTCGTCAGAGTAATTTCTCAATTTGTATTCTCCATTGTAATGGTAATATTGAACCACAATAATGACATTAATATCGATTTCAATGTCAAATGCCAAGGGCAAATAGGCACAAGTTCAGAGGGCGCATATTGGCAGCAGCAACGTCATTAATATTCCATTTTTCGAAAAGCCATATCGCAAGAGCGATTAACATTAAAAAATCGAATCTTCATCGGAAATCAATAAAAAAATAAAAATTGTTGTTCGATTGTTCAAAGTGGCGAAATTTGACACTCACGTCTTCGGAAACTTGGGTGATGTAAGATTGAACATTGTTAACGAGATTGGTGCTTTGGGTCTTGATGGTGTTGACGACGGTTTCCTGATCGGGGAGATTCAGCTGTTCTTGGATTTGCCTTCCGAGATTGTTGATGTTTTCTTGAGCAGTGTTTATCAGATCGACGAGCTGGGGGGATGATTCGCCCACTTGATTTTTCGGGGCTTGTTCCGATCCTGAGGGACGTGCAGCGATGATTCCGACAATTGCGAACAACGTTATTCCAATAGCTCCCTTCATTTTTCAATTTACTTGGAAAAAAGTAGTATCAATAAGAATAGTAATGATAATGATGATAACGATGGAACACCACTGTTCGAGGATGTCTCGAGGACTGTGGGCGGACAGGGATCAGACTGATGAAAGTCTTAACGAAATCATTCGGCTTTATATAGGCAATTCTTATCATTGACACCGGGGTCAAAGTGTCATCATTCCTTGGTGATATATCGCTCACCCGTTCAATCTCTTTGGCTCGATCTACTCGAATAATCTTCCTCTTTGATATACACGAGACGTGGGACGAAAGGGAGCCCAGAAACTATTCGTCACGAGACATGGCCCAATCGGTCACCTCCTATTGCATTATATGTTTGGACAAATGTGTAAATACTTGGATATTCGGTAATCGGGGTTCAATGATCGATTATTTTTTATTTCCAATTATTCCTCACGCTTTTTTTTTTATATTGTGAATAAATCTGAAGTAAAAATACGGATTTCCATTGGAAATTCTTTTTTGAGGACATTGCCTGAATGGATATTGAAAAATCGCTGGAATATTTGAATAATTTGTGCTATTCTTGAATACGCAAATTATTCGATCGATTCTTTTTTGTGTCCAACGATTCTTCACGCTTTTTTTTATATTGTGAATAAATCTGAAATAAAAATACGGATTTTCATTGGAAATTCTTTTTTGAAGACATTGCTTGAATCGATATCGAAAAATCGATGGAATATTTGAATAATTTGCGCAATTCTTGTGTAGGCAAATTATTCGATCGATTATTTTTTGCTTCCAATGATTCTTCACGCTTTTTTTTATATTGTGAACAAATCTAAAGTAAAAATA
>JAPYZJ010002496.1:0-38415 GCA_030522765.1 Ophioninae sp. B BG-2022a
GGAATAAATTTTAATGCATTTGATGCAACAAGAAAAAATTGCAATGCTTTTTATGCAACAGGAAAAAATTTCAATGCTTTTTATGCAACAGGAAAAAATGTCAATGCATTTTATGCAACATGAAGAAGTCCAGCAAAATGAGCAACGATATGCACAGAGCCATTGACTTTCGCTTTCCAAATATCAAAGAAAATAATTTTTCCAACATTAGACTCTTTGATACCCGATTAGTAAAAATCCTGGAAAAGCGAAAAAAGAGGATCAGGCGCATACACAGGTCCGTTAAACGTGTTCGCAGAGTGTAGAGCCCGTTAGGTCGATGGACGATGACCGAAGGGCCGTCTTCGGAGTGGAGATGACCACAAGATTAGCGCCGCGTCGAGCACGTCCCGACGACGACGACGACGACGACGAGGCCACCAACGTCGCCGCCCCCGCCGCCGCTGCCGATACTAACGCAGCGGCCACCGACGACGAGCTCGTTATCGTCGAGGTTCGAATAATCCCGGAGCTTCTTAGCGAGCAACGCGGCCATTGATGCCAACCGCCACGTCGGATCAGCATCGAGGTGAGCCCCAAATATTATTCAAATTTTTTCAAACTTGTCCATTTTCACATCTCCGATGGTAACTTATGTCTGATGATTGCTGTAATGTCGAATCGACGATTTAAGACGCAGTACTCCATCGCTGTCGGTAATGCAGAACAGGCTAGTAAATACCCCCGTAGATGGAAACTTTTGAAAAAATCGGCGACAAAAACATTAAAAATCAAAGTTTCGCAATCATAGTTATATATTTTTTATATCAGACTTATAAAAAAAAAATAAAAAAATAAAATCAAAATCACATAGCAAATCCCCACGTAGACTGAAATTTGTGAAAAAATCGGAGATTAATCCAAAGTTTTGATTGATTGAGATTAACCCAAAAAAATTTGACTTTTATTAATAATGCAATCATCGAGTCATCAAATAACCAGTATTTCATTTCCACGAATATCCATATCATCAAAACTACAACCATCATCAATATCCCCACCTCATTCATCGGGCTTTCTTGACGATCGAAAAAAAATCGAATAAACGAGATCCCTGAAGTACAGGGTGAACGTGAACTTCGAAAAAAAAAGATTATCATAAGTTCTTGAAGTGGTGGATCGTTTGATAATCAACGGTGGGATGACTCTTAAAGGAAATCTTCACTTCGAGTTCCTCTCCAACTCTCTCTCTCTCTCTCCCACTTTTCTCCTCCTCCAGCTATGGCAAGTTCTTATAGTCCAATGGCTCTTAAAAGGGTCTTGTAAAGTGCACGCTACTGGCGTTTATAATCTACAGATATATTCCATCCAGGCACGATGAAAAGTATGAAAAAAGTATGGACGAGTAGTTCTCTCGGGTTTACGATTTTTCATAATATCGGCAATCTTCGCTGAGAAAAGGGCATGCAGTCCACCAAGCCAACGATACCTGCTCAATCCCAGTCATCCCTAACCTAGAGGGAGAGAAAATACGAACGCACACGAAGATTGCTCGTTCTCTTTATCCAGCTACCATTCAAGGCATGGACAGCTAATAAGAGAGCCAAACCTCGAATGGATCACGAAAGGAGAGGGGGGGGGGGGGCTCCAAATCGCTGATTCAGAAGGTCGAGTGGAATCCCAGAACAGAGAATCGTTCATATCCACGTGTACGTCGAAACGTTCATATGGCAACACGTTGATCCTCGTGATGAAAAACACAGTCGAGCTCAATCATCGATTTTTTATTGTCTTGCGAGGATCTCGATAGATATTTTCGGTAATTGTGCAGTGGTGGGGATTTATCCCAATTTTGGCGGGAGATTTTTAGTTTTTGATATAAATTGGTTTAATTAGTCATTATTAGGGATATTTAACAGGCGGAAGCGATATTTTTAATTATTAAACCAAAATAAAATCGAATGGATCCGAACGAACCCAAACAAACTCAAAAATCCTTAATTATTTTCGTCATTTTTGAGGTCGTTGGGGTTTCGTTGGGTTTGTTTGGGTATATTCTGGAATGCTCGTTTCGTTGACTAATTTGGCTCGGAAATTAAATGCGAAAATGGACTATTTTATCGCATTTTTTCGCTAATCTTCAAAACCCCATAAACATAATTCCCATGTAATAAACATGGGAATGATTGAAAATAATTAGTAGGAGTTAGTAATTAAAGCAATTTATGACAGAAATTCAAAGCTGATGCCAAAAGTAGGGTGGGGTGGGATGGAATTTAGGGATGATTATAACGAAAGGATTATCGATTCTGATAACATTTTTTTCATTTCCTAGTTCATCGTTTTCACTATCCTCTTTTTTTCTCAATTTTTCAAAAATTCGAAATCTTCTTTTAAAATCCACATTCGAAAGTTTGGATTATCGATTTTGATAACAATTTTCTCTTTTCCTAGTCCACGATTTTCACTATCCTCTTTTTATCTCAAATTTTCGAAAATTCGAAATCTTCCTTTAGAAGATTCTATTTTCGTTCCAATTTCTCGAAAATTCGAAATCTTCCTTTAGAAGATCCTATTTTCGTTCCAATTTCTCGAAAATTCGAAATCTTCCTTTAGAAGAACCTCTATTTGTCCAATTTCTCGAAAATTCGAAATCTTCCTTTAGAAGAACCTCTATTTGTCCAATTTTTCGAAAATTCGAAATCTTTCTTTAGAACATCCTATTTTCGTTCCGATTTCTCGAAAATTCGAAATCTTCCTTTAGAACATCCTATTTTCGTTCCAATTTTTCGAAAATTCGAAATCTTCCTTTAGAAGATCCTCTTTTCGTCCAATTTTTCGAAAATTCGAAATCTTCCTTCAGAATCCACATTCGTAAGTCCAGGATTTAAAAATCCACCCTCATATGGTATTGAAGGATTGACATCCTTTTGAAGCCAGTTTTAAAAATATGGCTAACGTTTTTTTTCCTAAGTATTTCGTTCGGCTTATCTGCATTGTTAAAGTGTTTGCCCGTTGCTCACGTGACCCCGTCTACTCTTCGCGTTCTATTTAAACGTCCGGGAGTCCGCGCCTGACTGCTGTCAGATAACGAATGTACAGAGCCCGGAATGGGATTTAGGAAAAAAAAAGTACAGGCTCGACATCGTCAGACTGGTCTTTTTGTTGGCAACTTTTTTTTTTTTTACTTTTCCGCGTCATGGCCATTTTCAATCCTTTTACTCGTACTATTTTTTACTCTTTCCTCACCGTGGTGACTTTTACGAGCGATGAAGGCTGATACAGTGCAATAAACATGGGCCAAGACTCCACACGCGAGAATAACACTTTTATTAGCCATGGGAATCGACCTCTTGAGTCTCCACGATTTCAGCTCATATCTGCACTGAATCTGCACTGATAAGACTTTGTCTCTTAGCACTTTCTTTTAATTACAGCTTTCGTCACGATTTTCCTTAAATTCGTCGGTTTGGGTTTGTTTGAGTTGTCTGATAAAAAAAACTACCAGGCAGGATAGTATTAGGCTTATGGTTTGTTTGCGTTTGTTTGGGTTTATTTGGGTAAATTAAAAGAACACGTTTTTTTTTCCAAATATTTCATTGTTTGATGTGTAATTTCAAATAAAATGTTAGCATTTTGTTTAATAAAAATTATTAGGTAGGATACCTTGTGGTTTGTTTGGGTTTTTTTTGGGTAAATAAAAAAAAGTTTTTCAAAAATACAAATAAAAGTAAAAATATTTCATCGTTTTATGTTTAATTTTTAATAATGGCATTTTCTTTAATAAAAATTATCAGGCAGGATACCTTGTGGTTTGTTGGGGTTTGTTTGGGTAAATGAAAAAACGCTTTTTAAAATATTGCATCATATTTAAAATATTTCATTCATAGTTTTATTTGTAATTTTGAATAGAATGTTAGCATTTTGTCTGAAAAAAACTATCAGGCAAGATACCTTATAGTTTGTTTGGGTTTGTTTGGAAACATTAAAAAATGTATTTTTTAAATATTTAATTATTGGGTGTGTAATTTTAATAAAATGTTATTCAGGAAATTTATCTGGGTTTTTCTATTTGAAGTTTCATTAATTTTTAAGTTTTTATAACGTCATTTTTTCACTGAACGAAGAAAATCATCATAAAGTAAATGTTTTTTTCGTTGTAAAAGAATACTGAGGAGTCACATAAATGTTTATTATATATATATAAAAATAATCATTATAAAACCAATGTCATCTTACAATGTTAACGACCATCAAGAGTATTCAATATGTCATCAAGAGGCCCCTAAACAAATCCAAACGAACTTAGAAAAACTATATGAAAACCCAAACAAACAAAATTAGAAAAAGGATATACAAAACCCAAACAAACCCAAACAAACTTGGAAGAAGGATATTAAAACCTAAACAAACTTGGAAAAAGGATATTAAAACCCAAACAAACCCAAACAAACCCAAACAGAACAAACTTGGAAAAAGGATATACAAAACCCAAACAAATTAAATGAAAACATCAAAAAAGGTTGATTTTGTTGTTTCTGGAGATAGTCGTACAAAAAATGATGTTCGATCTCATGAAAAAGCCAATGCAATGCTTGTCCAAAAATTAGGAATGCACCTGGAAATCCTTTCCATCGTTGCAACTAGAGAAATTTTCCAGTTAAATTTCGAATTTCAATTTAGTCATGCCAAGTAGGCGATCTCGTCTCGTCAGGTCAATCGTATTCATGGATCATGTATTTGAATGACGCATTTCCAAAATTCATTCAAAAACTGGTCATCCAGATTGGAAGTTATCAACGTAATCTGTAATCCATCGAAGCGGATCGCCATTGGGTATCCCATTGGATCGACAATGCAGAGGTTCTCGTGCATCCAAGCGGATCCCATTGTTATTCGTATTCGCCAGATTTGACTTCATTTATATTCTGAACTTTCACACCTGATGGGATCGGATAATGGATTTTATTTGGAATTTGTGATAGCTCGATACATCAGGGATCATCTTTCTGCTTTTTGATGGATTACGTTTCCCATTTGGGACCTGTCGTGATAGAAATTTAAGCTCTCGATTCCTAACTAAATTTCTTTTTTCTCTCATTCACATTTTTTCAAATTGAGGACAGTGATTTTATATATCGAATACTCTTTTTTTTGACATTTACAAAAAAACAGTTAACTGTTGACGAGTTTCTCAAATTTTACGATTTTATGATTTATGTTAGTTACGTAGAAGATAAATATTTATCGTTATTTTATGTACTATGTTTTTTTAGTTGGAGTGTGTTTTTGAAAAAAAAAAATGGAAATCATGATTTTTGAAATAATTGTCTGTAATTAAATATCCAAGATCACAAACTCTAGTTTTCTTATACTTGATATTAGGGAACTTTTTTTTTATGAAAATTGTCATATGTCTTTGATGCAAAAATAGTTCCATATTTTTTGTATGAAATAATTCCATTTTTTTTTAATTGGACAATTTTTATATAAAAATATTGTACATAAATGACCCTATATTTTTTTACATAGAAATGGTCTCATTTTTTGTATGTACAAATAATCCCATATATTTAAACAAACCCAAACAACACTAAACATTCAAGGTTCAAACGTTGTAATTATTATTCTGATTAATAAAAATTTCGGTTATGAAATTTTCTTGAATAATTATTCAAATGAAGAATTCGACACGATCGAATTTAAACAGAAATGTTTTTAAAAGAATTGCTATTTTTTCTAAGATGTATAATTATTTATGAAAATAAATGTCACGTTTCTCACAAAATAGTAAAAAAAAATTTAAACTATTTCAGTTAAATGAAAATCTATAATTGATGAGTTTTTCAGTTTTTATGAAAGTGATAATAGGTATAAATGATAACTATTTATGAGGTTGATTTTCCCCTGCTAAAAACTACTTTTTTTTCTCTGATATTTCAAGTAGCCTTAATTTATCAATTTCCATTCAATTTTTCTCAAATTTCAAAAATTTCCTGAATTCGGAATCCTGTCGAACGTGAATGGAAAATTCTTCCATTCCTGTGGATTCGACGAAAGATATAACGGATAAATGTATGGGGATAGAGATAATGCACTTTTATTTTTCGCATTGCTCAAGCTGGAGTCCAGTATCCAAGCGGAGTTGGATTAACGAATGGGAGGAAGATTACGAAACCAGTCGTGTTTAATGAAGATGGGTAGGAGAATTTATTTTTCTTTAGGTTATTTATCATCCGCGTTATCCCATGGTCCCTCGTTCGAAACGTAATATCGGATTATCGAAGAATTAATGACGATGGATAATCGGTGCATTTTGAAAAGTTGAATAAATAGTCGATCGAGAGAATGGGGTTTTATGGAGTCCTAGATCAATATGTTTAAAATTTGCGAAATAAGCCAAAGAATAATTATGAGCCGTTGATCATCCGGATTTGACCTCCATATCAATTAAATATATCAATTAAATGTATCAATGATATCAATTATATCAAGTATATCAATTATATCAATTATATTAATTATATCAATTATATTAATTATATCAATTATATCACTTATATTAATTATATCAATTATATTAATTATTTCAATTATATCAATTATATCAATTATATCAATTATAGTGAATAGAAATTATATCACTAACATCAAT
The DNA here is from genome assembly GCA_030522765.1 of Ophioninae sp. B BG-2022a. Lineage (NCBI taxonomy): Eukaryota > Metazoa > Arthropoda > Insecta > Hymenoptera > Ichneumonidae > Ophioninae sp. B BG-2022a. The sequence goes on from JAPYZJ010002496.1 coordinate 6,635, forward strand.
TATAGTGAATAAAAAATAACTTATGCTTTATACCTTTTCCGGTTCGCGTGCGAGAGTGCGTGCACTTTCGCATTTCTCCATCACGCCCTGTCAAACATTTTTCCCCCTTAAGACAAGCCGTCATCTCAACTCGACTGTATTGCCCCCTTCTTGCTTCATCAACAGCCTGGATTGTTTCTCAAGACTATTTGTACTTTTATAAGAGGCCTGGAATGAAGGAAAGTACAAAGGAAAAGCGAAAAAAAAACGTGAAATTCTTATTCCTCGTCGCAGGGGTTTCGCGAGAAAACGAGGAAATAAGGGCGAGAAGAGAAATCTCTTTAACTGCTCTTTTTATATTGTATTCTTGATGGGAAATTTGGAAAAAGGATATTGGAAAGATTCTTGGATAAAACTAGGAAAAAGGATATCGAAACCCAAACAAACTTGGAAAACGATTTAAAAACCCAAATAAACCCAAGCAAACTCAAACCCAAACAAACTTCGAAAAAGGATAGTAAAACCCAAACAAACTTGGAAAAAGGCTATAGAAAACCCAAACAAACCCGAACAAACTTTGAAAAAGAATTCAATAACCCAAACAAATCCCAACAAACTTGGAAAAATGATATTAAAACCCAAACAAACTTGGAAAAATGATATTAAAACCCAAACAAACTTGGAAAAAGGATATTAAAACCCAAACAAACTTGGAAAAAGGATATTAAAACCCAAACAAACTTAGAAAAAGGATATTAAAACCCAAAGAAACCCAAACAAGCCCAAGAAAACTCAAACCCGAACAAACTTGAAAAAAGGCTATAGAAAACCCAATAAAACTTGGAAAAAGAATATTAAACCCGAAACAAACTTGAAAAAAGGCTATAGAAAACCGAAACAAACTTGGAAAAAGAATATTAAACCCGAAACAAACTTGAAAAAAGGCTATAGAAAACCCAAACAACCTTGGAAAAAGGATATAAAAACCCAAACAAACTTGGAAAAGTGATATAAAAACCCAAACGCACTACCTGTGTCCTGTTCCACTCTAAACGTCCATTTTAATCTAGATATTTTCAGACGAGAAGTACCTCGTTATTGTGCTCAAATTTTCCTCATTGGAAAATAATCCCCCCAAAAAAGTCTTTAAAATCATGGAACAAAATCATCATCGAAATCGATCGTCATTGCATGAGAACCGAAAATTTCAATAATGAAAGTTAATAGACCCTGCAGAATTTGGACGAGAAGTGTGTGGTCGAAAAACACAATGATCCGTTGTAGCCTTTTGTTACCATGAGAAATGCATACACGGTGTTCCCATGGGGTCGTTAATAAACAATTGTTGGTTGGAGCGGATATAGGACATGGGTAGTTCTCGGGCATAGGTAAAGTTTCAACCGCGCGCGTTAATATTATATCACGAGTGCTTTTATGGCCGAAATGCGAGGAAGGTCCGTCGAATTTGTTCTCTTTTATCATGCGATACCTACACTTGTGGAATTCCGTTAGAGGGGAGTTTGTGGAAAATTTAACGGTTGCAAATTTTCCGGAGAGCTATCACTGCTGTTGACGGTGGATCTCGGGGGAGGCAGGAAGTTTCGTTACCGCAGCAGGGTTGCAATAACCATCTGGTTGTACGTGCATATCCGTGTTGATCTCCCGTCTCCACACACCCAACGAAAACGTGTAGAGTCTATATTTGACGCAACCCATAAGTGGCGGCTCCAATCTCGCGTAAAACATGTCCGAGATAGTTTCGTCGCTGATGTGTCAATTCAATAGAATACCCGGAGGCATCGAGTAGTCTGAGAGACCACACGTGTCCGTAAATTCAGTTGGAGCTTTGATGGGTCCAAGTTAAATGGGCTTTATTGGGTCCGTAATCAGGTGGCCTCAAATGGGCCGAAGGAAAATGGCCTCTATTGGGTCCGTAATCAGATGGGACCAAGTAAAAGGGCCTTTATTGGGTCTGTAATAAGGTGGCCTCAGATTGGGCCGAGTAAAATAGCTTTTATTGGGTCCGTAATCAGATGGGCCCAAGTAAAATGGCCTTTGTTGGGTCCGTAATCAGGTGATCGCAGATGGACCCGAGTAAAATGGTCTTTATTGGGTCCGTAATCAGGTGGCCTCAGATGGGCCCAAGTAAAATGGCCTTTATTGGGTCCGTAATCAGGTGATCGCAGATGGACCCGAGTAAAATGGTCTTTATTGGGTCCGTAATCAGGTGGCCTCAGATGGGCCCAAGTAAGATGGCCTTTATTGGGTCCGTAGGCAGGGGGCCTCAGATGGACCCAAGTAAAATGGCCTTTATTGGGTCCGCAATCAGGTGACGTTTTCAAGGAATCGAAGATTTCGCTCGGCTGGATGAATATTTGGTTGGTCTATTGAGGGACCTGGATCTCGTTACATAGATTTATGGACCACTCGCTTGTGACACTTCACTCGGATGAAATTTTCTACCCCTTAAGGGATCATTTCTTTCATTCCGAAATTTCTGTATTCTATCTGAATGCAGAATCCAGCAAATACAGGCAAGTGAATTTACAGATGTAGAAGAATGAATAAATGAGTGAGTTGACCAGCCAGGTCGTAAGTTAAAGAGCGATGGATCATCCAAAAAGTCTAAAAACGAGGACAGATTTTCACCAAGAAACATGTTCTCGTTTAAAAGAGATTTCACGAAGTGGGGATTTACTTTCGATACATCGAGGCCACTCGAAGAACAATGCGCCCTAAATACCAGAAGAATAGAGAAAAGCCTCGTTTCAGATACATCGAGGACCATTGATCTCTGTTCCAATCTTTCATACGTAAAGAAATGTACGACGAAGATCTCCATGGAGGAACCACTGGAAACGTTGAATTTTTTTAAATCCGCTGTAGCCTTCTTCCAGTGAGTGCTCCATCATTCTTCATCGTGCCACATTCATTGGCCATAAGTGTCGGAATCTTTTTGGCTGTAGCTTGCTAGAGATGCTACTGAAATGTCTAACCTTTTCGACCCGGGCTTCCCTCGGGATTGTCAGACCTGGCGAGATCATTCATCATTCCTATTATCAGCTTTTCCAACCTATACAAGTAGTCTTATAGTTCGTTCCAACAAATCAGCTCTTTTATTCTTCCACCCCAATAAAGCTGAGCTTTCGTGTAACTGGACGGTTACGAAGCTTCGCCAGCCCTAACTTTTCAGCCATGATGAATTCCCCATATTGGGGAAAAGCTATGGTTTGGTAGAAATCACTCTGTGGTTTTACCAACCAGCCCTAACGTCTCTATTCAGCTTGGTAGCTCAGCCTATACGCCTAATGGCTTCTTTAGTGACCTAGAAACCAGGAAATTCACGTTGTTCTATTTTCAGAGCTGCTTTAACTATGAATTAGTTAGTTAGTTAAAATTAACTTTAAATAGCTACTTTAACTAAGCTTTATCAAGTGTTCAACGGAATACGACCAATTCGATGAACCTAGTTGCTAAAGCTAACATTGGGGATGGATTGGACTAATATTGTGACCAGGTTTTTGACGGCAGTTAGGAAAACTAAGATTCCACCCTCGGGTTTTCCTTTCTGAGAGCCTCAAACTTCAAATACAGGGTCAAGAAGCCAGTGAACCGTGATGACCAGAGGGGGAGTTATGGTCTCTTGAGGCTCTAGGGCTTTCGCCTAGACTTCCTAGATTCCTCTGAGCTACCCAAAACCCAAATGCTTTACATCCTTCCTGTCCAATCAGCTTCCAGGTGACCCTAACTCTATTGCAGCACGAATTAACACTCCACCGTGACCCAATAGACTTTCTGGCGTAACCTAGTAAAAAACCCACGTAAAGTACATTTTCTTATGACGCAACGAAGACTGTGTAGATAAAGGACTGGATCAGCTATTATCATTTATTTGGGTTAAAATTCATCAGCTTCTGGATAAGGTCTTTCATCAAATGACCAACTTTGTCATCTGCCAAGTTCCTGTTCACTTTTGCTTCCGGTTTTTTCCGTTTTTCAGCTGTTGTCATTTGTGGCAATGTCATCAGTTTGTTTGGGTTGAAACAAACCCTATCACCATATGAGCTTTCCATTTCCTGCTTGTCCTCCATCTATCGAAGGACTTTACTGTCCACTTTCCTGTTGTTGCTTTCCACTTCCGGTTTTGTCTTTTTTTGTCTTTTGGAATTGTTTCAACATCAATGTCGTCAGTTTTAAGAAAAAACGCTTTTACCAGATGACCGGGGTTTCTCTTTCCTACCTTGTTCGTCCATCTGCCAGTTTCCTGTTACCTTTTACTTTCGTTTTTTTGTTTGGGTTTGTTGTTTTTTTTTTTACTTTTCTCCGTTGCTAGGAATCTTTTGATGTTGCGTTTGCGCGGCCTTTTGGGAGCCTCGGGTCTTGGAGTCTCAGTGGTCTTTTCCGTTAGCGGTTGTTTGTTTCGAGGCTGGTTTATGCACGGACACTCCATAATGAATCACGGGGAGGCCTGGCGCAACACGAAAGACACCGAAGGGGACGCGAAGAAGCAAAATGAAAAATGGTTCTTCGACGGGATAAAGGAAAACCCGAAGACGGGTAAACACGCGTCTCCTGTGGCTGCCAGAGGCGTTTTCGATCCTCCACACGCGTACAAATTCACATTCGTGTAGACCAACTCTAGGAGAAGTCTTCTAGCCTGGAATTTAAGGAACGTGTAGCCTGTTGCACGTCGTTCGATTGTGCTCAACCAGCACCAGCGATGGGTTGGGTAGGAAACGCGAACTTCGATTGACCGGAAAGCTCAAAATTATGAATTTTTGACATTCCGAAACTACAAATTTCCTGAAGGTCATGCCAGCTGAAGGTTCACGAAATTTGTTTCGGTTTGTTTGGGTTTGTTAGATTTATTTTAAATCCTTGATTTTAAACAAACCCAAACAAATCCAAAAGTTTACGAAATTTGTTTTGGTTTGTTTGACTTTGTTTGTTTGGGTTGTTTTGAAATTCCGAAACTACAAATTTCCTGAAGGTCATGCCAGCTAAAGGTTCATGAAATATTGTTCGGGTTTGTTTGGGTTCGTTAGTTATATTTTAAATTCTTGATTTTAAACAAACCCAAACAAATCCAAAAATTTACGAAATTTGGTTCGGTTTGTTTGGGTTTTTTAGTTTTATTATTAACCCTTGATTTTAAACAAACCCAAACAAAACCAAAATTTTTCGTAATTTTTTTGCGTTCGTTCGTTTTATTTTGAACCTTTGATTTTAAACAAAAATCAAAATTTTACGAAACTTGTAATTTCGGAATATTCAATTTCGGGATTTTGAGCCTTCTGGTCATTCGAAGTTCAAAATCCGGACTTCTGTGCACACAGGTTCAAAATGGCGGTTTATCCAGTAGCTTCGATCTATGGATATCCCTGTTGCGAAAAGTGCCTTCTTTTTTATTTATTTTTTTTTTCGTCGCTTCTAGACATTGCCTGAGGATTGAAACAACGCTCCATATCGTAAAGTCCACTTGGCAGGTACGATCAATACTCCCTTCCTGACTGTGACGAATCTGAGTCAACTCATTGATGGTTACGTTGCAAGATAAAAATTCAGTAAGGGCTTCAAAACCAAAATTAGGGTTATCGAGGTTTACTCATTTTTCATTAACAAGTTAAGTAATCGAAATATCATTTCGACTCTTAATTGTATGTGTAACATTTAAATGTAATTTAATAAAATAAAATATGTAATCATTATTTAATTGATTTTTGGAATTCGCGATAACGTTTGTCGTTCTTAGTTGAAATCAGCCATAATAAAAATGAGCTATTTCGTAATTGCCCGTTTGTTTGGGTTTGTTTGGGTTTTAATTAAAATCTTGTTATCAATGTTTTCTCCCAATTATTAAGTTATTTAATTGAATTAAATTGAATGTTACATTTTTGTTTAAAATTTCAATGTGATTTAATTAAATAAAAAATGTAATCGGGATTTAATTGATTTTCGGAATACGCGATAACGTTTGTCGTTCTTAATTAAAATCAGCTATAACCAACATGAGCTTTTTCATAATTGCCCATTTGTCTGGGTTTGTTTATATTTGTTTGTGTTTTTGTTTGGGTTTTAGGAAGGAATAATGATTGTACCAACGCAACGATTATTCATAAAATTATTTATTTATCGAAGGAATCGAAATGAAGGAACGAATTCGCATTTGTTTGGGTTTGTTTAGGTTTGTATGGGTTTGTTTGAGTTTGTTTGGGTTTAGGAACGAAAAACGATTGTTTATTCCACATTTAAGGGAACTTTATACAAAGTGCATGTTATTTGACGTTTACAATGGTACGATTGGTACGATTATACGAGGAATGATTTATCAATAGTATACTTGTACCAACGCAACGATTATTCATAAAATTATTTATTTATCGAAGGAATCGAAGTGAAGTAACGAATTTGAGTTTGTTTAGCTTTGTTTAGGTTTGTTGGGTTTGTTTAAGTTTGTTTGTATTTGTTTGGGTTCGTTTAGGTTTTTTTGGATTTGTTTGAGTTTGTTTGGGTTTAGGAACGAAAAACGATTGTTTATCCCACATTTGAGAGAACTTTATACAAAGTGTATGTTATTTGACGTTTACAATGGTACGATTGGTACGATTATACGAGGAATGATTTATCAATAGTACACTTCTACCAACGCAACGATTATTCATAAAATTATTTATTTATCGAAGGAATCGAAGTGAAGTAACGAATTTGAGTTTGTTTCGAATTGTTTAGGTTTGTTTGGATTTGTTTGGGTTTAGGAACGAAAAACGATTGTTTATTCCACATTTAAGAGAACTTTATACAAAGTACATGTTATTTGACGTTTACAATGGTACGATTGGTACGATTGGTACGAATATACGAGGAATGATTTATCAATAGTACACTTCTACCAACGCAACGATTATTCATAAAATCATTTATTTATCAAATAAATCGAAGGAACAAATTCGAGTTGTGCTGCGAATTTCGTTCACGAGGGAGAAGCAACCCCCTTCGACAAGGTCTCACGTACGGGCGAGAATTCATAGTCACGTGCATGTCCTACGTCATTCGAGGAAATTAGCGATAGACCGATGAGACGCGAGGACACCCCGGGGGATATAATTTGTATATCGGTATCGAGAGTTTCAACCGAGATATATATACCACTACGAACAGACGGAGTCAGAGAAATCCTCGATTACGTTGCATACAGTCGATTCCTGGGGAATTTCCAGTACCGGAAATTCACACCCTCGTTCAACCCCCTCCCCCTTAATTCTACCCCTTCGCTTCAGAATCCCAGAAACGTCTTAACCCTCCAAGTCCCGTTTCGCTAACGAGAACTTTCATGCCACCTATTCTCTCGTGAGAAATTTCCATGATTTAGGATTCCGATTTCCATACGACCTTCTCGACGAGAGATGCGCCAATTGATTCGATGTTTTTTTTTTTCACTCCTCCGCGTGCCTCGTTGTGCCTGATGATCGATAGAAACATCGTGTACACCATAAATCCTCCAGGCTCCAGGAAAATACCTCGCTCGTTCGTTTTTTTTATGTTTTTTTTGGCCGGAAGGGGAGGGGGGGGGGTTGGTTTGTTTCTTTTGGACTGCATCGTTATTAATGGAAATTCGTGTGACGTAATAAAAAATAGAATAAAACGTGCGAATAAAGTCATAGGGAAAAAGGGTAACCTCCTGACCGAGGATTTTGAAAAATAAAAATGAAAAATCGAAAGATTGAATCGAAGAAACATTGTGGAGAAAGTTTGGAAAATTGGAGTTTTGAAAAATGAATAATTGGTATTTTAATTATAATGTGTGATAATAATTATTATTACACATTATAATAAAAATACCAATTACTCATTTTTCTAAATTCCAAATTTTCCAATTCCAAATTCCAATTTTCCAAACGTTCTCCAAATTGTTTCTGCGACTGTGTCTTTCGATTTTTTATTTTTATTTTACAAAATCCTCGGTCAGGAGCTTACCCTTTTTCCCTGTGACTTTATTCGTACGTTTTATTCTTTTTTTATTACGTCAAATTACGTAAAATTAAAAATTACGTGAAGTCAAAAATCATCAACATAAATTATAATTTATGTTGATGATTTTTTGTTTACGATTTTGTAAACATTGTCATAGGGAAAAAGGGTAAGCTCCGGACCGAGGATTTTGAAAAATAAAAATAAAAAATCGAAAGATACAATTGAAGAAACAATTTGGAGAAAGTTTGGAAAATTGGAATTTTGAAAAATGAATAATTGGTATTTTAATTATAATGTGTAATAATAATTTATGTAAATAATTTTTTGTTTACGAATTTGAAGTATTGGATAATGTGAAATTAAGGAAATAATAAGGTATCTATAGTTAATTATTTATAAATATAATCGATGTTTCCATTCGAATGATCAGCTGTGAAAGACTTTTCTTAAATTCTCTAGGTATTTTAGGCTCATTGTGAATAATTCAAAATAAAATCAAAACAAGTACTCGAAATTGAGGATTCGATTTTTCAATTTTTTTCTTAGTTAATATGCAATTGTATACGGATCATTCGCCACGAATCTGGTTCATTGAGACGGATTTTTTTCATTATTTATTAATTTATTAGTCCGTATTTATGACACGTATTTATTTATATCAATTTTTTTTATTTTTTTATCAATTTGGTCTTTATAATACGAATATTCAACGAAAGTTTAAACAAATCAGAACAGGTATGAATAAGATGATTTAATATATTTTTTTGATCCCATCGAACTAGTAGAACCCCATTAATCTTTTTGTGAAAAAATCGTAAGAAATCGATACGGTCGATATCGCGTGACTTTCGTGTCGTTTCGTTTTCGTGTCCTCAGACGATTCGGCAAACCGAACGATGCGAGCTGAGATTTAATCACGGTACGAATAAGGGATTTTGGTGGTAGCTCTAGATGTGTCCCTAACGTGAATTCTCATACTGCAATCGATCGAATCTGAATAATTCAATGTGCTCCATCCAGACGTGTGCTCGCGCGAGATTTCCATCTCCATCGCTATTCTGCTTTTCGTTTCCTCTTGAACTTCGGGAAATATCGTTCCGAAAGTTTTGTTGGGTTTAACGATTCCGGTAAGGGAGCTTCACATGGATGTACAACTGGGATGAAAAGAAATTTCATCTATGCACGTATGCACGACGAACGTTACCACGTGACACACGAGTGCGAGAGAGATAGAGTGGAAACGTTATAAACCGGGATTTCTCAAAAATGAAACGTTTTCATCCAAAATGGCGAGCAGGAGGCCCTCGGTGCCATCGTCCTGAATGCCCCCAACAAATTTCGTATCGATTGGTTCAGCCGTTTCAGAGAAAAGTGGTTTTAAAATTTCGAAGTGGACGAAAACCGTGTTCTCGGTTTCTCGTCGCCATTTCTCAAGTATGAAACATTTTTATTCAAAATGGCGAGTAGGAGGCCTTCGGTGCCATCGTCCTGAATACCCCCAACAAATTTCGTACCGATTGGTTCAGCCGTTTCAGAGAAAAGTGGTTTTTAAATTTCGAAGCGGACGAAAATCATGTTCTCGGTTTCTCGTCGCCATTTCTCAAGTATGAAACATTTTTATTCGAAATGGCAAGTAGGAGGCCTTCGGTGCCATCATCCTGAATGTCTCCAACAAATTTCGTACCGATTGGTTCAGCCGTTTCAGAAAAAAGTGGTTTCTAAATTTCGAAGTGGACGAAAACCGTGTTCTCGGTTTCTCGTCGCGATTTCTCAACTATGAAACATTTTTTTATCAAAATGGCGAGTAGGAGGCCTTCGGTGCCATCGTCCTGAATGTCCCCAACAAATTTCGTACCGATTGGTTCAGCCATTTCAGAGAATAGTGATTTTTTAATTTCGAAGTGGACGGAGACGTCGTGCTCTTTACATACTTTGAAGGTTACCAATAATCAATAAAAACAATAAAATCCATAAAGTATTGAAGTCCAGTCCAAACGATATAACCGTGTTCGAGTGAGTCTTTCCAGAATGAAAATCCTCATTGAATATCGACTAGGTTGACAGTTGGAGCGTCATCGGCTGACCACGACCTCATTGACTTGCTGTCCCGGTAATCAATGGACAAAGAGACGAAACGCGTGAAACTCAACACCCGCAGCTAAACGGATTATGTCCTTTCGCGAGTTTACGTACACATTTGCATACAGACGACGTTCGACGTTGCTCATACTGGTCCCATAATTCCAACCTACGGTTCACACTCCCATCAAACAGTTTCGAAATTTATAGCGCGAACCTTAGGATATCGAGTATTACGAGCACGTGTTTCGAACTCCCTTGAAACCCTGAACAATTTGGATCATCAACATGGATGATTCATCGAATCACAGACGTCAAGAAGGCTTCGTGAAGCCCTGCTGGAAACTGATGAAACCTTAAATGGCACGAAGTGGCTTCCAGCCAATCAAGCTGATACCTGGCTAGCTTGTAAGATAATTAGTGAATTCCAGGGAATCGAGAGCTTTTTGATACTCTCGAAGATCAACGAAACAATAATCCAATTGAGGTAGGATGAACGGACGGAAAGTTAGACCAAAATTGAGAATATGTCGATTTACAATACTCGATAGGGTAGTAAATTTTTAGTATTACGAATAGCTCATTGAATTATGAATAAATTATAAAAAATATAAACCCAAAAATTCGTTAGAAAATGATAAATATAAAAACTAGAAAATATAATAATATAATATAAATATAAAAATACAAAATATAATATATAAATATATAAAAATATTTAAAAAAATATATAAACCCAAACATTCGTTAGAAATGTTTGTGCTTGACTTAGGTTTCATCAGTAACTGTACATTTGCTGCAATCGTTTAATAAAAAAACATCTGTTTTTGAATTTATTTAAGACGTTTGGAATTTTAGACGTTTTGGAAAGTTTAGAATCAATCATTATCATCACAAATTGCTGATGAATAATTCAGCAATTATTGATGATTGATTAATTTTTATCAACGATTAGATATCATCTATGATTGCTGAATGATTTATCAGTATTCTGTGAAGATAATTGTTTATTCAAATTAATCTTCAAATTAATTATTGAAATGAATATTACTTTGATTAATTGATTTTATAAATTGACTATAAAAATTAATAAAAAAATTAATTTTATAAATTGCCTATGAAAATTAATTAAAAAATTCATTTTATAAATTGACGATGAAGATTAATTTAAAAATTAATTTTATAAATGAACTATGAAAATTGATTTTTAAATTAATTTTATAAATTGACTACCAACTTTGTAAAGATCAGGAGATCTTTATAATCCTAATTGACTTTTCCTTATTTTCAAGATCTTCTCGATAGTAATTATCTTTTCCTAATTGACAAGGATGATCTTAATTGAATTTTCCTAATTAAACTCGATTTCATATACATTATTGATTTTTCATAATTGGCAACATTTTTTTATAAAAATTGACCCAATGGAATTGAAAAAAATCCCAATTGACTTTTCCTAATTGATAACACTTTTGCAATCGTAATTGACTTTTTATAATTGGGAACGTCTTCAGGATCCAAATTATCGTTTTCTAAATTGACTTTTTCGTGACCTCCTCTACGGAAGCCCAGAAATGTTTGGGTTTGTTGGGAATGGCGAAGACCACCTTTTTCCTTCTATTTTCCCGGGAGCGTTACATTACATATCCAGTTTTGAAAATACTCCGGAGAGCTTCGTCCAAATAGAAACTCAAGTCTGGTGTACCGCAACTTTTTTTTTGTTTTTTTTTTTCGTTCGTTCAGTGGCGCTGACGAGCGCACTGAAAAAAATCCTGAGTGCTCGTACATGCGAACGTTCACGGGAATATAAAGACCATTGCCTGGAGGGGAGTCATCGCGAGATACAACTCCAACTAAAACGCTTTCGCGATCTGCAAACGAGAACGGCAACTGGTGTATTTTCTCGGAGATCTGCTTCCCCGGGTTTTCACGATTTCCTGAAGGGAATTCAATATGTATTTGATCCACCTCAATAGTGGAGAATGTCGATCAGAACTTTTTTTTTTTCACTGACAATTGTCTTTTTTCCGTTGAACGATCAAATTTCATCCAGCTCGACTTTTCAACGAATTTTTTGCAATCAAATGCGAAATCACCTGGCGGAGATATTTTTTTTTTTTTTTTTTTTGGAAATTCGTGTTACATCCTCGTGTAATTAATATTCGTGTACAGGTTTGTTCAATCCAGTCAGAATTTTCGAAAAAATCGATTATGAAAAAATCGACTATGAAAAAAAACAGTTCGAAAACCTGCAATCATTTTCCCAAAAAAAATCACCAATTTTTTTTCGACTCTGACTAAATGTAACACTAAAACAAGAAAAAAATTATCGTTTAATTATCGCATTTCGAAATATCGTTCAAAATTTTCAAAAATCTTTTTCGGAAACGTTACAGGCTATTTCTAAGAAAATTTCGAAAAAAAACTACAAATTTTTTAAAAATGTGTTCGATTGTACGACTATAAATATTGATCTGTCAAGAAATAGTGATAAAGACATTTTGAAGAATTTTTCTTGATGCCACCAAAACTCCGAGGAAAAAAACGAATGCCCAAAAAAAAACCCAAATTTTGAAAAATTAATCGATAAACAGCGGCTATAAATCTAGATTTGTTGCAAAAAAAGTAACTAGGATACTGTGACCCCCAAGTTTTGAAGTTTCAGTATTAATGCAACGAAATTAATTTTTCCACTTCCCTATTTGTTCACCTTTAATCTATTAGGTCCGAAATTTAAATTTAACGAAAAATTGGATTTAACAGTCCAATCGTCTCGTAACAAAATCTCAACTTTTACCTTACCAAAACAACGAATCGTAATGAAATTACGAGTCGACCGTCAGTGAATTAAAACTTTTTGTTCAAGCTGTCGAAAATTAATGAAACGTAATGGTGAAAGACACTGGCCGTTGAAATGTTTCAGTTTGGGTTTGCAGCGAGATATTTCGACGTCCAAGCTTGTGTACTCCAACAATGGTAGCTTCGTGTCTTTTCGTCGAGTTACATTTTACGTTGCTCTCCATCGTGTCCAAGCTGTGACTGATGCATTTGTTCAACCCCCCCCCCCCCTCCCCCTCCACCCTTGCCCGCTCCGTTCCTCTGCTTTCTCACTTGCTCGTATATTTTCCGAATTCTGAAGATCTACCTCGCTCTTTCTGCTAAAAGGAAGATAGACTTCTGTCCAACATCATAGCAGCTCCGATTCGTTTTTTTCTCTCCCTCGCTTTCTTTGTTTCTCCAACTTCTCTCTCTCTCTCTCTCTCTCTCTCTCTCTCTCTCTATCTCTCTCCTTCTCTTTCTATTTTTATTTTACTTTATATATTTTTTTATTATTTACTTTAACTTTTTATTATATATTTTATTGTATTTTTAAGTTAGGCATTTTCTATATTATTATAGTCAGTATTATAGCCTTAGTTTGTTTGGGTTTGTTTATTGACTTATTTAGTTTTTGTGGCTTTCTTTTCTTTCTTTGCATTATTTTTGGTATTATCAGATATTATTGTCTACTGTAAACTTGAATTATATTTTGTATGTTTTTCCTTTTTGTTGTTATAAAAATTGTTGCCCGATGACTAGGGCATGATAAACTTTATCATCATCATCATCATCATCAGCAGCATCAGCATCATCAACATCAGCAGCATCGAAATCATCATCAGCATAAAAATCATCGAAATCATCGAAATCATCGAAATCATCGAAATCATCGAAATCATCGAAATCATCGAAATCATCGAAATCATCGAAATCATCGAAATCATCGGAAATCATCGAAATCATCGAAATCATCGAAATCATCGAAATCATCGAAATCATCGAAATCATCGAAATCATCGAAATCATCGAAATTATCGAAATCATCGAAATCATCGAAATCATCGAAATCATCATCATATATATCTCTCTCTCTCTCCCTCCCCCTCTCCCCCTCCGTCTCGCCCTTTTCCTGCTGCCTTTATAAAAAGTCAACCCACTTTTTGTTCCCTCGTTGAGCCACCGCGTCTTCTCGGTTTTCCCTTTTATTTCTCGCTCCCGCGTTCCATCCGTTCATAGAGGGATGAAAGGCACTCGCGGGAGATCGATTAAAAACCGTCCGACTCGCGAGGACGGAATGTATATGCTGGAGGATAATGCCAGGCCACCATTCCAGCTTTTCGCATATGCCCTAACGGATATGATCACAGAGGCAGGCATTTATGCTCGAACAAAAGTTTCACCTGGTGGACAGCTTAATTGGCACGTTAATTAGGCAAGGGCTCATTTTGCCCTTGGTTAAAGACCTTCGATTAGAAGACCATGGTCGGGTCGTCAAAGCTGAAGAATTTTTATTAATTTATCATTCGCAAGAGAAAGTGCTCAAAAATACATTTTCGTTAAAAATACATCAACGTTTCTGTTAGATTCGAGAAGGGTCTTAAAGGGCGGGATTTTGAAGAAAGGAAGATAAGGGAGGACTGAATTTTTTAGTACGCACTTACGGCACGCCGAACTTGGGATTAAGGGCTTGACGATCCCTAATCCACCCTTATTCGGCGTCATTAATTCCAAGATTATTCAAGGTCGTTTATGGAAATTTATTTCGAGATTAATTTCGAAAAATTGGTTTATCTCGTTACGTATGGATAGTACGTAAAGAAATCCAAATAAAACCAAACAATAAGATCTAGAATAGTATAGGATACAAAGTAAAGGCAAAAATCATCGGATACAATTTTGAAAAAATAATTGTTTGAAAAATTACTTGAACGTTCTTTAGCATTATATTATTATGTATAAAAAACTTGAAGAAGTTTCACCAGTTGGTCATTGAAATATTCTGTGGTAAAAATTCCAACCTAAACACGAGGTCTTTCATAAATTTATGAAAAAAAAGACGATTTTTCGAAACAAATATCACGATTTATAAACGGTCTACGATTTCTAAAAAATGCGATTTTTTTAGAAAATCACATTTTTAGAAAATCACATTTTTAGAAAATCACATTTTTAGAAAATTACGTTTTTAGAAAATCTCATTTTTAGAAAATCACATTTCTAGAAAATCACATTTTTAGAAATCGTTTTTTTTGTGGTTTTCTAAAAATGTGATTTAAAAAAAATTGGAATTTTTTAGAAAATCACTTTTTCAGAAAATCACATAGATAAAAGACTTTCAAATTTTTATCACATTTTTATCACGCTTGAGTATGATTATTGATAAAGCTCATACAAATTTTAAACAATCTTTAACTTCGTACACCATTTGTATTGGATTAATTATTTTTGGCTAATTAAGCCACTTTGTAATCCAATTAAAAATGATAAAAATTGTAAATTGTAAAATGTTATATTCCCCCTTAATACACCGACGAAGTCATCAGTGTTCGATAAAAATGATTCGTTCTGATAGATCGTTTCGGTAAGTCGGAAAATCATCAACGATCGGTATATCGGTAGGTGTATATCCGATCAATGGCGGATATTTAGCCAGCCGCGAATTACGGTTATGTCGTCTCTTCTCGGCAAGTTTATCTATTGCGATATCGTAACTGCTTTCACGCTCGGCCTCGGATCGTATTAACTATTCGTCGCGGGGATTCGATAATGTCGTTCAATCGCGATCCACCAGCGATTCATCCTACTACGGCCAAACTAATTATTCCTCCAATTATAATCGATCGAAAGTGCGATCGGAATTCGGTGTGTTACGGATTGATAACGAAATTGATTAGTGTATCTGGATGCGGAAAAATGTCTTCATTAAAAAAAAACTCTTGATTTATCGATTCGACGAATTTTCATATTTTTAGTTTATTTCAATTCGTTAATAATTTTTGTTGGACATAAAAATAAGAAAAATATTTTTATTTACTATAGGTAATAAATTAAACAAGAAAAAAATAAGACAAATAATTTTTACTATAGGTCATAAATTAATCCAATAAAAAATTAAAAAATTGTTTTTCTTTACTATAGATAATAAATAAAATAAATAAAAATAAGTTTATTTCTTTACGTATGCATCGTTTATTTATTTATTATTTTAAACAAATTTTATAAAAAAACATTCTATCTTTTTTTTATTTATTTGTTCATTCATAAAAATTAATTTAATTTTATACAAAAATCTGGATATAAATTAATACGTATACTTTGTAGATTTAGATCGTAGATCACTAGATTAGAAACGTAGAAATTTGGAAAATTTTGTTTAAAAATTCTCATCTCCAGGCTTAATTTTATTGAACAAAAAAAATTATTAAGCAAATGATATCAATTACAAAGAGAAACATTTTTAATAATTATCAAGCCCAGAAAAAATGATTCTGTAAAAAGCTCGCAGATAATAATTAAATCAAAAAATTATCACTATTAAAATGCGCAAATAATTAGAGTCATTTAAAATCACAAAAATCTCTCAATTTTATTGAATGATAAAGACTTCAAAATGATTGAGGCTAAAACGTTGAATAACTTTAGGAAAGTGTAAAATTAATTGATGTTGTAAAAAGGAGTTGAAATAATCGAGCGTTCGAATATTGTAAAATTATACGAGAGACCGGAAGTGAATGTGAAACGTGCTTTAAAAAAATCAAGCAAGAGCCAGTGATAAGCGAGGTTTAGTGTGATAAGATATTCGTATCGAATAAAGCCGGAACAGCGAGCTTTTCCCTCTTCGTACCCACGAAATTATTCCATTATTTATTCCATTATCTCCGGGCCTTTTAAAAACCGGATGACTAAAATATTCTCCTGTTCATATCGGGGTCGTTGAAAATCTCTTGTTGGCGTATGTCCCTTAATGCCTTTCCTCGTTTCCATACCTCGTTGAAATTGACGTTAACGTTGTCCTGCTTTTATTATATACGATGCAACCTCGTGTTGTTTTATTCCGTGGATTTCTATCTCGTGAAACTCGATGCCCAGTTTCAAAGGATAACGTTACTTTATTGTAACGCTCGAATTATAATTTAATTTATTTATTCAATTTATTGAATTTATTCATTTAATTTATTCAAACTCAATAATCGGGTCACCAGGTTTTAAATAAATTCAAATTTATTTTAAAAAACAAGCAACTATCAAATTTATTTAACCTCTTAACACGGTAATTTTAAGCAACGTAAGCCAGTACTTCGATGGGTGACCGCTTAAAATCACTCTGGATTTTTCGTCACCGGAAATAATTCCAAGGAAAAAAAAAAACAATGAAAATAACATTTTGATTACGAAAAAAAAAGAATTTTAATCGATCTCGTTTAATGAAATATTAATGGAGGTCACAACGTGACGAAGCGTTTTAAACTTTCTTCACGGTTGATAATTAAATATTGAGCTGGGAAGTGGAACTCGTAGTTGAAACTTTCCAAGCTTGAGTTTAATTAATAAAGAAGGAACGTATGAATAGGATGTTTAAATGGCTGAAATAATTAAATACAGTAAATAAAAAATATAAATAAATAAAAAATCAATCGAATGACAAATTCAGTAAATTAAATCATTTCAGTTTCATAAAATGTAATTTATGAAATAGAATATAAATAAATACGTTATAATTAAATTTATCAATAATTGAATAATATAATCAGTAAACGATATAAATAAATGTCTAATAAATTTAATGAAAAAATTAGTAAAATGAATAATATTAGTAAATAAAGCAAATAAGTAGAATTGGCAGCAAATGGAAGGAAAGTTAATAAACAAAAATGATAATTAAATTAATAAATAGATGAACTTTTATGTGATCCGATGTTCATCAGTTAGGATATTTATTTACAGACCTAGAACTAATTCGAAAAGATTTTCAATAAATAAAAATAAGAAAAACGGAATAATTTTTTTACCTTAGCTATTAAAGCTTCCATTTATTATTAATTAATGATAATAATTAATCATAATTATATTACTATTATTATAATTATATAAAATAATTATTCTAAATAATCATAATTATTATAAATATATTATAATTATTAACAATTAATTAATTAATAATTTGCAGACGTTTATGTCGACCTTAAATATCCCATATGTGGAAAACACATTGACATTTAGCAACCTCTGGAATCTTCGGAAACCTCACCTTACCGCACTTTCATCCGAAATATGGCGAGCACTCGACGTACCTTCAAGGACCTACTTTTTCATAATACTTTAGACGTGTGGGTGTATGTCCCGTCTCATCACTGTCTATTCGGCATCCAAACGTCTCAGACGATTTTCCATGTTTTCTCGCGAGCCTTGAACATCTCAAAGTGTACAGGAGTCTTTTCTCTCCTTTGTTCGTCATTCGGGAACGAAGAACCGGAGTTTGAAATATTTTTGCTGCAAACTAGAACCATAAAGCTCCGGAAAGCCTTCGAATCGTTTAATTTCGTTGATAGATCCAGTCACGACATTTCCAATTTTTGCCTCAAATCAGTAAACATATTTTGCTTAAAGAGTTTCTAAAATTCATGCATGGACAAATTTACTTTTGCATTTTGGAAGTTTTGTCAAGTTTTTCATTTTCCAAGAATTAGATGTACAGCCGTTTTCGATTTTTTTGCTGAAAAAATTTTCATGCTCGAATTTGTATTTGCATTTTGCAAATTTTTTATTTTCCAAGACTTTAAGGTATCGGCAGTTTTTTATTTTTTTTTTTGGTAAATTTTTAATGCTAGAATTTGTATTTGCATTTTGAAAATTTTGCTAAATTTTCCATTTCCAAGACTTTCATGTACTGTCAGTTTTTGATTTTTTGGATGAAAATTTTTCATGCAAATATTGCAAAATTTTCCATTTTGCAAAATTGTCCATTTTGCAAAACTTTACTATAACGTCAGTTTTTGATTTCCTGGATGAAAAATTTTTCATGCAAAAATTTTCATTAGCGTTTTGCAAATTTTGCCAAATTTTCCATTTTGCAAGCTTTTAATCTCCCATCAGTTTCTGATAGAATAGAGTCTCTCTGATTAAATTTTTTTCCTCGAAGGGAACTCTGAGAAATGTTACCTATGGACCATAAAATATTTTATTGGAATTCCGAGACGAGACAGGCCAGAGACGCTGGTCCAATGGCACCCGAGTACTTTGATTCTCATCGTACTTGAAGACCTATTTTTCTGCCTCTGTTTGCCTAGCGATTCGAGCTTTGTTTTTCCTTTCCCTTTATTTTTCTTGGTCGCTAAGTCTCCATCCCCGTTTTCTGTATACGCGAAAAGTATTTGTCCAGAAGCTGAGCTAACAGAAGTAAAGCTCGTAAATAACTACCAAAGATGGAAGTCCATTTTCGTCACCATAAATTGGTCGTTCATCCTATACAGAATCCTATTTGATTCATGAGACATTAATATCATAATTCCATGATTCCTAAATTTTATGATTTAGAAAGATGATGAAGAAAGATCTGATGAGGAAAATGACGGAGAAAGAAATGATTTAGAAATCAAAGATACTTTGATGATAATTCTGACGTTTTTTTTTTCACATTTGTCAACGTAGTATTCAAAAGTCATTAGACACTGATTATTTTCCAAACTGGAAGCTTGATTGAACGAATGTCATCAAAAAATGGATCAAGAATTTGCCTTCACCAATCCTTTTCAAAAGAGCCAGTGTAGGCTTTAATCGAAGCCTGGGTAGGCCAACAGCCTTGATGGGATATGCCATCTGGATGCGTCATATCTCAAGGCAGGTGTGCAGAAAGATGTCTGGAAGTTTAAACTTCATTTACGAAACATATTGATCATTTCTACAGCTGGTGGATGGTTCATTCTCCAGCAGATGTTCGCAATCCCAGAGATTGAAGCAAAATGATCCAATAACATAGACATTCCAACATCTGGCGAGGAAAGCAGAATTTCTTCTACTCGTAATCTAGCTTTTCTATACAGTTTCTTATATTTGGTGGAGACGTTACTGAGTTCATGGAACACTCGGAGTTGGCAATGTTTTCGTCTGAATCCAAGCGCTCTTTAAACTCCCTCGATTGCCTCGAAAGCTACAACCGTTGGGAGTGATTTGCTCTAATATCATTACTAATACGAAAGGAGAAAGATTGATCGTGAAGATGTTGATCGTAAAATTGGACTTTCGTTCCAAACGACTGAAAGGCTCAGGAAACTCGCTTCTCAACCCACTCTAATACCTTAGGTGATAAGGTTATGGCGTTGAAGCTTCTTCGGGAGCTAGGAATTCAAATGCCATTGGGATGCGACTCCGTATGGCGAATTGCCAAGCCTCGTGTCTCTCCTAACCACATCGCTGAACTGTACACGTTGCATATTACGAGAACTCTGAAAGGGTAGATTTAACGCTATCTCTGGGTTTACCTTCGGCCTCAAAGGTCGCCAATTCTCATCTCGATGATTCCAGACTAAGTTGAAATTAACGAGGGCAACGTAGTCTTCCCAATTGTCTGTCGTCGTGCTTCTAAAGACCCACGGACACACCCGGATCGAGTTGTTCCCTCAAATTTAACACGCTTTCGTCCACTTCGAAATTTTGAAACCACTTTTCTCTCAAACGGCTGAACCGATCGGTACGAAATTTCTTGTGTGCATTCAGGACGATGGCACCGAGAGTCCCTCGGTCGCCATTTTGGATTCCAACGTTTCATTTTTGAGAAATCGCGGTTTAAAGCGTTTCGAGTATCTCTCTCGCACTCGTGTGTCACGTGATAATGTTCATCACGCTCTCAAGTGTCTTCCATGACGAAAAATTCGGTCTAAAATTCGAAAGAAATTCAACTGATATTTTCTACTGAATTTTGAAACCACTTTTCTCTCAAACGGCTGAACCGATCGGTACGAAATTTCTTGTGTGCATTCAGGACAATCGCACCGAGGGCTTCCTACTCCCCGTTTTGAATAAAAATGTTTCATCCTTGAGAAATCCCGGCGACAAACCGAGAACACGCTTCCGTCCACTTCGAAATTTAAAAACCACTTTTCTCTCAAACGGCTTAACCAATCGCTACGAAATTTGTTGTGTGCACTCAGGACGATGGCACCGAGAGTCCCTCGGTCGCCATTTTGGATTCAAACGTTTCGTTTTTAAGAAATCGCGGTTTAAAGCGTTTCGACTGTCTCTCTCGCACTCGTCACGTGATAATGTTCATCATGCTCTCAAGTGTCTTCCATGACGAAAGATTCGGTCTAAAATTCGAAAGAAATTCTACTGACATTTCCAAAATTATTTCCAGCTACGATTCATTCCTACAAACGTTTCTAGGTTTGATTTTTTCTCCGAAAGTTTGATTCAAGGGCAGAAAAGGATATCGAACTTTTTTTTTCTTCCGACGGTTTCCATATTTTTTTTCCCAGTAGACCCAGCAGTAAGTTCCATCGATTTGTTTGCGCGGAAAACTCGGGCTAACGAGTTTGGGTGTTCGCGCGTATAAAATGCGAAACATCTGTAAGAGTTTAACTCAGCGTTCCGTTGGGGTATCAAAGTCTCGCGCGAACGCCACATGTTCCGTTCTTCGAGTAACACACGAAGAATGAACATGTGGAACATTTCGCTCGGTACATTTACATTATACATTTACGGCCGGAACATTCCACGATACGAGGATGCGCTGGGAAACTTCGCACCAACGAGCTCAACGTCTTCGAGACATTGGAAGTTTATTGAGTAGATTGGAATTTAGAACGCAGCACGCAAATTCCTGGTACCCCCAATGTCACTACGCGTTAATTTTCCATTTTTCTTTAATAATAATAATCGTCAGAAAAATTGTAAAAAAATAACCGAAACAAAACCACGCATCAACGTTATAGTTTATTTTTTCTTGGTTATTTTTTACAATTTTTTATTTTATTTTTTTAATTACATTTTTTTACGTTTTATTTACATTTTACATGTTTTATTACATTTTTTTAACATATTATTTATATATCTTTTTATTTTATTATTTTTTTATTTATTACAATTTTACAGCAACCAACTACGAAAATAATAACAAAAGTAATATCTGACTCGAGCAGTGACTTTGAAGCCATTGTATCTATGCAGGGTTGACTATCGGTACATCTGGATGTTTCGAGGGTAGCAGCATTTATCTGTACTGATAAAACTATTTTACCGCCCATTTTTTTGTGGTCTTTCACTCTACGAAAATCGTAAGAAAGTTTTTTACGACTCTCGTCAGTCAGGGCAGCAAAATGAGCTGCCGAGAAATTCTAAAATAATGGAATCCAAGAAATAAGGAAACAAACCTTCTCTCATCGAGTTCCAACGGATATTCATGATATTGTTTATCGCTCTTGAAGTTTTTCTTACTTTCATCAACACTTCCATCGTCTCAACTCCGAGCTTAAAAACTTTTAACCTCGAAATCCTAATTTTGGTTCGGGAAAAAAAGAAAACAAACATACGAAGTTTGTTTAAAAAATCTACTTTTTTCGTTTGCTCGAAAAATGTTTATTTATTTATCGATATATCTATTTTATTTCCTTCAAAGTAATCTTCTTTGCGTAAAATATATTTTTGTGTATTATTCGAAGTATTATTCTATGAAGAAATATAATTCGATAAATTTTCAAGAATTTAGTGGATTATTTAAAATTCATTGAGAAATGCTTAAATGGTTTATTCCATAAGCTGCTATTGATCGCCGGAAGTAGCTGTTTCATAGTTCCGGTGTTATCGCATCGAAACACATGCGAATAAACCAGTGATACGAAACGTCGTGCCCGTCAGAAAGGTTCTCCTTCCATTCGGCATTGGATTGGGTCGATTCGAACGTCACGACGTTTCCACCGTCGTCTAGTTGGACGCAAGCCCGAAATCTAATTTATAAAGCTCCAGGCTGAGGGCTCGTTTGTGTACGGGAGTGTGGGTGCTACATAACGCTTGATATATCTCGAGTGATTTCGCCCGTGAAGCGGTTAAATTCATACCCACACACGCGAACTACCGGATGATTGAGATCCGGTGAGAGTGATGAAAACAGACCAATATCACGTCTTGGCCTGCACGAGATCTTTCCACGACCAATGTCACGCAACTGTCGCGTTTTCGTTGACGTTAAGGGCATGACGAATATTACCACGTGACACACGAGTGCGAGAGAGATAGTCGAAAATTTTTAAACCGCGATTTTTTAAGAATGAAACATTTGAATAAAAAATGGCGACCAGAGGCCTCTTGGTGCCATCGTCCTAAATGCACACAACAAATTTCGTACCGATTGGTTCAGCGGTTTGACAGAAAAGTGCTTTCAAAATTTCGAAGTGGACGAAAGCCGTGTTCTCGGTTTCTCGTCGCCATTTCTCAAGGATGAAACATTGGAATCCAAAATGGCGACCAGAGGCCTATCAGTGCCATGGTCCTAAATACACACAACAAATTTCGTACCGATTGGTTAAGCCGTTTGAGAGAAAAGTGGTTTCAAAATTTCTAAGTGGACGGAAGCCGTGTTCTCGCTTTCTCGTCGCCATTTCTCAAGGATGAAACATTTTTATCTAAAATGGCGACCGGAGGCCTGTCGGTGCCATCGTCCTAAATGCACGCAACAAATTTCGTACCGATTGGTTAAGCCGTTTCAGAGAAAAGTGGTTTCAAAATTTCGAAGTGGACGGAGGCGTGTTCTCCGACGTTCCATCGGACTCCATTACTTTAGGGACATTCCTGGAGGCACCAGAGTGATTATTCTTCATTAAGTTATTTTCGTTCTTCTGGGGCTTCAACTGGAGCTTTCCATTTCTATCATACCCTCGTCATTCCACTGTATCCAGTATCTCGAATGAAGACATTTGGGAAAACTTCTCGAAGGTCCTTCTGATGTGCTATCAACTGAAACCAGGAGTTTACGAGAGTGCTGAACTTCCCAAACTCCTCCAATGTTATCCAGACCCATTGGACTTTGTCAAGACCAGATCCGAGCTGATGAGCGATAAAACTCCATGAAGACACTCTTCTGCATAGTGAATCCCAATATCATACTTTCTTCCCTGCCAACGAATGGAGAACTTTTTTAGGGGTTAGGTTGATTCATTTCGTCACTGAGATTTACCAGGTAAAACTTGTTCTTCATGATATTATCGAAGTGCTGATGGCTCTGGAAAGTTTTTTCACCACTGTGCGAAGAAATGAAAAATGCTCCAAGATATCGCGATAACATTTTCCTACATGGATAATTTGTTTGGGTTTGTTTGGGTTTGATTGTGTTGTCCGCATTGGAAATTTGCTGTAAACTAGGATTTTTCTCCCAACCCAAACAAACTTTCAAAGTAGAATGTCCTGTTTCAAGGGCATACGTTTGGGTTTGATTGGGTTTGGGTTTCTTTGGGGTTTATTCGGTTTGGGTTTAACTTGTTCGAACTTGATTGAGTTTTCCCGCATTGGCGATTCGTGGTTAACTACCATTTTTCCCCCAACCCAAACAAACTCAAAATAGAATATCCTCTTTCAAGGTCATTCGAGTGTTTCTTAAATTAACCATCCGTAAAGGTTAAACCTCCAAGTATTCCTTTCCTCCAGTCCTGTCGTCAATGACGTTGATTGGTGGATTGGCGACAGTCACCCTGCGGTTAATGATAACGTTCAACATTGGACATTACGAAAGGCCGAAAGGGAGAACGTATGAAGTGGCACTGCGGCTATTCAGTTGTTCCGGTTTCACTCTGTGGACTTTCTCTCTCCGTCGTTCACTCTTCTCGCCTTTGTCCCTAGGCCTCTCCCTCTCCTGTCTTTCCTAGAGTGGAAAGCCCTCGAGTATAATTAGATGTCCCAGTTTACTATGCAGCATCTCATTATGGAGTCTCCGCGTATGGCACGAATGCGACAATGTGCGCAGCCCTGCTTCTACAAACCCCCCCCCCCCCCCCCCCCCCCCCCCCCCCCCCCCCCCCCCCCCCCCCCCCCCCCCCCCCCCCCCCCCCCCCCCCCCCCCCCCCCCCCCCCCCCCACCCTCCCTTCACCCTCCCTTCACCCTTCCTTCAACCTCCGCAAGTCCTATATTTGCGTTCACGTCATATGGAACCGTGACGACGTCGGCCTCCTAGTGGTCATGCCTATCGCGAGTTTGTGACATAAAGATCCGTGAAACGGGCTTTACGAGACTCGACGATGACGACGACGCCGACGACGCACGACCGTTGACGGAGAATTTCACATTCGAGAAACCGCACGTGCTATATATATAATCGTAGAGCAAAGACCTCTTGCAATATGACGGTTGAACCGGAAGTCCAATGCGTCATTGACGTGCAAAGGGAAATTTAAAAAGAAATACTCTTTGTTTGGGTTCGTTTGGGTTTGTTTGTTTGGAAAACCATGTAGGATGATTTTACTAATATTTCGATGAGTCGCCCGTGTATTGAAGACTGACTCGTAATTGGTTTAATTGGTTACATAATTACGAGAGAGTTACTAGACGGTGGTATTTATTGAATAATAATTGAATATACTAGGTCACGGGGATATTTTCTTTGGGTTTGTTTTGGGTCGGAATTGAATATTGGGTATTTATTGAATAATAATTGAATACGCTAGGTCATGGAGAAATTTTGTTTGGGTTTGTTTGGGTTCGTTATTGGTAGAGTTTAAATTTAATGTTATTTTTGTATTGATAGGTTAGGAATTCACTTAGGATTTAACGATTTTTGTTCTGTTAAACAGTGAGTTTGTTTGCGTTTGTTATTCAAGGAAATTTGTTGGATTGTAAATTACTGAGTCTTCTGCTTTTTAGCTTTACTTGTTTTGAATCATTGAATAAATTGATATTTGATGCGTTTCAATCATTTGAATTGAATTTGATTTCAATAAATATTAGATAATAAGATAATGAGTCATTTACTGGTGAATTTTATCTATCGAATAATAAGTTAAAAAGGAACTTATTATTCAATGTCATTTATTAAATAATTTATTAAGTAACGTAGAATAATGATTAGTATAATTTTATTGCGTTACGAGGTCTTCAGGGGGAACGAAAACGTGTTGAACACTAGCAATTTCTTGTGTTCGCGATATAGCTTGAATACACGAGAGCGATATTCACCTTCCTGTCTGTCCACGAAACGTCGCCGAGTTAATGGAAGAAAATTGACGAAACGCACAATAAACGTGAAACCAAAAGCTTTGACGGGAACAAAGCACGTCGGCGAGTTGAAGTTTGCCAGCGCGGAGTACGAATGGAATGCAATTTTAGACAATAGAATTTAATATCGCTGACGTTCGTGGCATGCGTTACGAATTTTATTAGGAAAGACGCATGTGCACAATTTTGGTTCCGTGACACGGGCCTATATGTGTTTTAACGGCGACTCGAGACTTTCCACCCCTATGGGAGCTGCTACGTAGACGTCCACTCGCGATTCATACTTTATGCCTCATCGGACACGAAGAACCTCCCTTTGCCGTTGCCATTGTCCCGTCATAATACACAACCAGACACATCGCGATCCGTTGAACAAAGTACGAACATTCGTATATTTCACTGTGATGCGGTGTAAAACATTGTACGATAAAAAAAAGTACGTTTCACCATAATAAAAGTCATCAAGATCACAATGGGAGTTATGGAAAATAATCTATATCGATATTTCGATAGCAGAAGCGACGCAATTCCGACACCGGGATGGGTGACCGTCATAAAAAGCAAGTTCTGATAACTCTTCGATGTTCGTATTCACACGAGCATTCCAATGAGCCCAAACACGATAGGGTTCCGAGCAAACAGGTGTCCTTATCACCGCGGGTTTTCAGTAGTTTCCCCATGCCCTCCTGCAGTTGCGATACGTATCAAAAAACCAGAGAAAACTCGGGCTATTTATGATAATAGTCATCAAGATCACAACGGGAGTTACGGAACGATATCGATGCTTTGATAGCGGAGGAGACGCAGTTCTAGCACTAGGATGGGTGACCGCTACAAGGGCAAGTGTTGTCTTTCCGATTCTCGGATTCACACGAGCATTCCAATGAGTCCAAACACGATGAGAATCCGACCAAACAGGTGTCCTTATCACCGCAGGTTTTCATCAGTTTCCCGATGCCCTCGTATAGTCGCGATATAGGAGATCAGGACGCGATATAGGATAAGGCTATGTCTCGTCCGATCTAAAATTTGTTTTTGTTTGGGTTGGGCGTCGAGACGATTATGTACACTGGACACACTCGAGTACGTGGATACGCGGGTATCACACGTTGTCATATATGACTCCGATATGACTATTCATACGAAGTCATAGGCTTCGATACACACGGAGATAGCCAGCCAAATCCGCAGGCTGTTTGATAACACCGTGTTGCATCAAACCGACTGGACATCCACGCGTTACAGTTTACTCAACCTCCTCTTCAATACCTGTGCCATTCTGCTGTTCCAACCGTCAAAATCCTCTACGTGCGTGTTTCGTATCCATTTACCTCCACTGCGTAAACTCATATTCCGTTCCAAAGCACATCAACACCTTCCAAGCAGCCAATCATTGACGGATCATTTCTTCGCAGTCTTGACGTCGAATGGTCATCATTGGATCAACAGTGGACTCGTTTATCGATTGACAAGCTGATGACGATGTAACCTTCACTGGATGGCCAGAAACTATCCTAATTTTCTGCCTCCAATATTTAAAGATTTAACTTTTTATTCAAGATCTTCAGATAAAAGCTCGGAACTTGTTTCTAGGGTTGATTGATTGCGAAACTGATGCTGATTTTCCATTGCGTGCTGATACAGGAAGTTTCTCTATTTTTTGCCTCAAGATCCAAACAAGTATCGGTCGTTTTTTGTTTGGGTTTGTTTGGGGTGGTTTGAGCTTGTTTGTTTGGGTTTGTTTACGTTGGTTTGAATTTGTTTGGGTTTGTTTACGTTGGTTTGGATTTGTTTGGGTTTGTTTACGTTGGTTTGGATTTGTTTGGGTTTGTTTAAGCTGGTTTGGATTTGTTTGGATTGTTTAGGTTGGTTTAGATTTGTTTGGGTTTGTTTAAGTTGGTTTG
Organism: Ophioninae sp. B BG-2022a; assembly: GCA_030522765.1. Classification (NCBI taxonomy): domain Eukaryota; kingdom Metazoa; phylum Arthropoda; class Insecta; order Hymenoptera; family Ichneumonidae; species Ophioninae sp. B BG-2022a. The sequence continues at coordinate 34,580 of JAPYZJ010002496.1, forward strand.
AATTTGTTTGGGTTTGTTTAGGCTGGTTTGGATTTGTTTGGGTTTGTTTAAGTTGGTTTGAATTTGTTTGGGTTTGTTTAGGATGGTTTGGATTTGTTTGGGTTTGTTTAAGTTGGTTTGGATTTGTTTGGGTTTGTTTAGGTTGGTTTGGATTTGTTTGGGTTTGTTTAGGTTGGTTTGGATTTGTTTGGGTTTGTTTAAGTTGGTTTGGATTTGTTTGGGTTTTTTTAAGTTGGTTCGGATTTGTTTGAGTTTGTTTAAGTCGGTTTGGACTTATTTGAGTTTGTTTAAGTTGGTTTGGATTTATTTGGGTCTGTTTAGGATGGTTTGGATTTGTTTGGGTCTGTTTCGGATGGTTTGGATTTGTTTGGATTTATTTGCGTTGGTTTGGATTTGTTTGGGTTGGTTTGGATTTGTTTGGGCTTGTTTAGGCTGGTTTAGATTTGTTTTTTTGGGTTTGCTTGTTTACTTGTTTGTTTGGATTTGCTTGTTTACTTGTTTGTTTGAATTTGTTTGTTTACTTGTTTATTTAGGTTTGTTTGCACGAAGAACTGTCTCCATTTTTTGCTACAAGATCCAATAAAGTATCGCTCGCTTCTTGTTTGGGTTTGTTTAGCCGTGTCTAAGCTTGTTTGTTTCAATATTCAGAAGAAAGCTCAAAATTTCGTCTTTTTTTTTCCAAAACGAAGCACCAGTTGTTTTTTTTCCATTATACAACGTACGTTCCCGGAGGTTTCATTTCAGTGGATTCCACGGGTCATATCGAATTCCGTAAAATTATATGGAAACGAATTTCACAGAGACAGGTTGCTCGTGTGGCTGCGGCTCCGGAGGTGAACTCTCGTTTCAGGCACAATGGGAAAATGCATGACACAGAGGAGACACACGTGGAGCAGGGGAAAGTGTATACAAGCCAGTACGACTCGGCCAACGTTTCGATTGTGTGATCGTTTTTCAGCTGTAGTTTCGCTGCTGTCGTTAACGTTTCGTTGGCAGTGCACAATGTAATCGCGAGAATACGAATGTCAGTGTTCACACACAAACATACATTTATACCCACGTAATTCAACATGTGAGTGAACTTTCGATACAAAAGTGAATATTCCCAGTTCCTGGCAGTAGGTATCGCCTCCAGGCTTCGATCGATCTACGTCACTTTTTTTTTTCCAACCTCCTCTTATGTACACATTTTCAGCCCTCGACCCTCGAACTTTTCCAGATTCGATATCAGCGAGTATCGCAACATTTTTTTTCAGAAAACTCGCTGTTGAAAAAAATATACTTTGTGGAAAGAAAAACCCAAGCTGAAAATAAGGGTTCAAATGTAGACGATGGTTGGGGCTGGTGGTAGTGAAAAAAAAAAGAGATCATAGGATTCGAAGTGAAAGGGACATTCACCAGTGTGGAAAATTGGAGGAGCATCCCTTAGAAAAATAAGATCGTCTGGGCTTGTCTGAAGTTTTCCTTGTCAGGCAGGTTTCTGATAAATTCTTAAAAGCCCTTTAGGTTTTAATATTAAAGCCCTCTAGGCTTTAATTAAATTAAATTAATCCTAAACCCTTTAATAAAAATTAAAATTTTTTTTAAAATTAAATAAATAAGTACATTGAAAATTAATTAATTAAATAAATCATTAAAACCCTTTAGGCTTTTATAATTCTTTAGGCTTCGATAAGAAACTTAAAGTCTCGGAGAATGGGGGAATGGGAAAGTAAGAGTTAACATTTGGAGACTTATGTTATTGATAATTGTTCACAAAAAAAATAAATAAAAATAAAAAGTAAATAAAAATAAAAAATAAATAAAAATAAAAAAAACAAATCAAAATAAGAAACAAATAAAAATAAAAAACAAATAAAAACAAAATAATTAAAAATGAATTAAAATAAATAAAAAATAAACAAACAAAAAACGGACGTACGCGTTGATAGGTGATTCCGTCAATAGCATGGCAATGAGCCGGGTGCGTGAGGAATGCAGCATGCAATTCGGTGGAATAATAACGCATCAACCATTTCGGTCGCGCGTTGCGGGTGCCTGGATGGACAATAAATCATTCGCCTCGGAGCGAGAGAACGCAGGAGATAGAGAGCGAATGGTTGGACCGAGAGATGGTCGACGCGTATATGTATTCAAATGAAGTTCCATGCTTGGCCACGGCAACGCGTTTGCAAATTCAAATCGAGTTGTCCTGCATCGTCCAGACTCTCCGATCTATTCCTCCGTTTTATTCACCTTTGCCCATTCGTGTGGAAAAATAACTTTATTTTTTGGACAATTTTGACAGGATGCTAATTTTGATAAAAACGAATGAACATTTTTTCATTTATTATTTTCAATTGAATTGAATTATGTTTTTGTTTACTTGTTACATTTATTTTTGTATCTTTTACTTTTATTTTTTATTTGTTTTATAATCTTTTTATATAATTTATATTTTCTATGTTGTTTATTAATTTTTTTATTTACTTCTATCAATATATATATATATATATATATATTGTTTTTCATTTTTTTCTATTTCGACTTTTCATTTTCTATTCATATGTCCGTGTCGATGTATCTTTATACCTTGAAAACAAATCCACCATTTATTTCTCCTTGAACTGTCCATTTATAGGGAAAAATGTCAAAATAATATTCTAGAAACGCTTTTTTGCATTTTCCCAGTCTAATTTTGTACTTTCGGCAAAAACTCGGGCATATTCGTAATCAGCGGAATATTTCCAATTAAATAGACCCTTTTAAGTGTTTAAAAACGGAAAAAAATATTTTTCGACTTTCCCGGCCACTTTGCCGGAATCTCAAAAATCACGAGATTTCAAAAGGTCGTATCGTGAGCTTCTTATATGCTATGGCGATTTATAAGGTGGGTTTGGAAACGGTTTTTGCCTGACTTAAACAGTAGCGGATTGGATTCGTATCGATATCTCGCATAGTTTCACCGGAAAGTCTACTTGAAAAATCGGAAAAAAGAGGCAAAGGGGTATGTATTGAAAAATTGGCAAAAATCGATGGTCCAACTTTGAAATTCTGCCAAAAATCGAAAAATCATCGGATTTGCATTAAAAAAAAAGAATTATGAAGAGAAAATCATAACGAAGAGATTGAGCACAGAGTGGAGTACCAAATCCTAAAGGAAAACAAGTTATCGATGATTGAGTGAAAAAATTTTCGTTGCCCTAAATTCCAAAAAAATTTTGGATTTTTAATATTTTTTTAAATAGTCTATTTTGATGTAATTTCATTCCCTGAGTACTAATCTACCATTGATTTCCCCCGAAACCCAAAATTTTCAGGAAAAAATCGTAAAAAACTTCTAAAAACAGGATTTTTCGCGATTTTTTCATGAAAATTTTGGGTTTCGGGGATAATTAATGGTAGATTCGTGCTCAGAGGACCAAATTACATCAAAATAGACCATTTCAAAAAATTTTCAAAATCAAATATTTTTTTGAATTTTAGGGCAACAAAAGTTTTTTCACTCAATCATCGATAATTTTTTTTCCTTTAGGATTTGGTACTCCACTCTGTACTCAATCTCTTCGTTATAATTTTCTCTTTAAAAAGCTTTTTTAATCATTGAAATCCGATGATTTTTCGATTTTTGGCAGAATTTCAAATTTGGACTATCGATTTTTGCCAATTTTTCCATACATACCCCTTTGCCTCTTTTTCTGCCATTTTTCGAGGGGACTTTCCGGGAAAACTATAAGAGAGATCGATACGAATCCATAGCTATTGTTTAAGTCAGGCAAAAACCGTTTCCAAACTCACCTTATAAATCTCCATAGCATATAAGAAGCTCACGGTACGACCTTTTGAAATCTCGTGAT
>JAPYZJ010002497.1:0-22806 GCA_030522765.1 Ophioninae sp. B BG-2022a
CGGAACGCTAACATTTTCAAAATTATGCTATCGTCGTAATACATATTCCGGTACTGATGCAAGTTGGATTCTAACCGGGATACCGGTTTTGGGGAATCCTGGACAAATCCTGATCGGGATTTGATCGGACATAGGGCATCCCTATCAACATTTCTGCACGGGTGCATGTAGTTAGGATTCAGAAATGGTGCGCACACATAAAAAAACTCCAGGGTCAAAACCCTACATCAATTATGGGTCGTTTACACCTAGCGAGTACAGTGGTGAGTCAGTGAATGAGCTCTATGCCGAGAGTTTGCCTCGGCCACTGACTCGCCACTGACTCGCCACTGTACTCGCTAGGTGTAAACGACCCATTACAAACAAGAGGAAATGAAAAACGCTATGGATGCAGTTCGGACAGGGATGTCGAAGAAAAAAGCCACAGAAACTTTCAAAGTGTCTCGACCTACGTTAGTACGTAAGATGTTTAGAAGAAGAAATAAATTGTTTCCAATAAACAATTTATTTTATATAATAAATTATTGAACGAACCTTGGTGAGGTTCAATCATAATTGTATGATACGCCTCTTTCGAAGAGATCATGGATGTAGTTGTTTAAAGACAGTTACGGCAGATATGTTTATGTTACAGCTGTTGTCTTTTTTTTGCAAATTCATCCTGATATCCATAAAAATACAGAGACAACCTCGTAATGAACGATCATCTTTTATTCGAAGGCTTAACAATTTTCCTACACCTTAAATGCAGCTTTTGCAAATTTTCAGTTTTCCATGGGAACAGAACGATCGTAAAATCGAGCAAATGTCTCTGATTCTTTTGACCAACCGGCCGTTTTTCTAATAACGTCAATATTTACGCCCTGCCGTTTTGCTGCTGACGTTGCCGCATGGCGTGTACTGTACGCCGAAAACACGTTTGTACCGCTTTTAGTCAAAACTAATTTTGTCCACCGGCTCAGAGTCTGCGCGCCGACGACTTTGGTTTTTTTTAAAAGAGATAAACAGTTTTACCTCTGAGCCTCATAAATCTTTCGTTTTTTCTATGTACGTTAATAGCACTGAGGCTACACAGATCGGTTTATCCTCAGTAAAAAACGGTACGCGTAGAGCAGGTTGTTTTTTCCCCGGACCTGAGGTTGTAATGGGACCGGGAATTTTTATTTCTAAAATGTCTTTAGTTGCTTAATAAATATTTCTGGTATCAATAACAGACAGAGTCTGCATTCGATGTCCCGTGGAAAGTGCCAATAAGGTCACTAGTTTTGAGGTTAAATTTTCTAAACTGATTTCTCCACTTGGATAAAACGCCGATAAATATTTAAGGACAATTTTAGGATCCCAGGTTGGATGATATCTGGGAGCTGACGGTTTCAGCTTTGTTACGCCCTTAAAAAACCGTTGCATTTTATGAATTTTTCTAAATTTTTTGCTATCTTCAATTTCCCGTCATAATCTGTTCGGAATAACCATTCGTCGACCATCGGGTTTCTTAATGTTGTCTTCAATGACGAGTTTCAGTTAGACAACATAAGTCCTTTCCTTGCTAGAGACTCTTCTCGGTGAATTGAGGCGAGAAGTCGACTCCCATCACTCAGTTCTTCAAGTAATTTTATTTTTTCTGGACCTTCGATTTTAAGGTCCATTGTTAATGTCTCACCCAACGCTGCCAGACACGTCGCAACCCGTTCTTGCTTTTTCAACAATAGGTTTGTCCCTTTTTAACGTACTTTCCTGAACTGCAGCAGTAATTTGCGCGTTCAATTTTGGAACTGCGATACAGCTGCTATTCTCCGGGGCTGGATATTTTTCGAGTATGGTCTTAACTTCGTCTGCTTGGAGCCCTTTTTTTACGATTTCGGACCAACGGAGAGCTACGTGTTTGTGGATTGCTGCACCGATTTTCGTCTCTGACTCGAGGCATGATCGAATAACCTCCAAAATGTCCTGTTGCAGCTCCGTTTCGTGCTCCGGAATTTCTGGTGACGGTGCATCCGCTTGCTTCGCCATGGTCACATCCTGACGTGTAGGAGTGACTGCAAATGGTGTTATTTCGAGTTGGGTGCGTCTGATTGGCTGCCGTAAAAAATTAATAACAATTCAGGGGTTGATCTGGGACCCATACATGCTTATATCAATCGTCTTAGAATTTCACCCCCTACCGGATGACATTCTTACCTGGGACACCCTGTATAATTCTAACGGTTAGGTCGGTACGATGGACATGCTTCTCTTGCCCCAACTTTATTTGTTCTCTTTGAAGGCCAAATAATGTGAAAAAGGAATCCAAGTAGCCCCATTTTATGGTACTTATTTTTCCTCTGTTCCTTCTTTTGTTTCTCTTTTTCCGTTTTTTCTTCCCCTACCTTGCGGCTGCAGCCGATTTATCTCTTCTGTACTGTATTCACCATGCCATTTTTGGTACGGGAATAAGGAAATTGCAGAAAACCTATGCCGGTACAGCCGGTCACAAGTTCACCGGCCGGCCGTGGAGTCAGTTTGATCGAAAAATTTCGAAAAAAGAACTCGGCCGCTATCGGGGTTTTAACCCGGGACCTCCCGATCCGCTGGCAAGCCTTTAACCACTTTGAGCAACGGATCAGTTTATCTTTATTAGATATTTATTTTATTGGTCTTCTTTCAGTCGTACAGAGTTTTCCTCTTTTTACGAAGCCCAACCTTTTTCTACACCTTCCTACAATCCATTTTCAATTTTCATCGAACAATGTCGAAGAAAAATTTCGTCCGTAACCGAGGTTTCAACGCGGAACCGTCCGATCGGCTGGAAAGCATCTAACCCCTTTACCAATGGATCGGTTATCTTTATTAGATATTTTTTTTGAATCTGAGTCAACTCAGATATAACTTTTATGACATGCATTTTTGGTTTATTATATGTTATTATATATTATTATCTACTATAATATGCTATACTTTATCACGTATTATTGAAGTAAAGAAAAAAATAAATAACCTTTTGTTTTACCTTATATTTCATTTCGCGCCGCTTCCTCGAGATCGAAATGTAGTATCCCTGCCCCACACCGATGTAGCTACACTTTTGAAGATCGACAAATTTGCCATGGTTACCGCAATTCTCGATCGTCATTCTTCTCCCTTGTGCCGAACACGTCACACGTTTTTTCTTCAAGGAGAGTGCACACTTCGTGGAAATTAACGACGAAATTGGGTTGCAAAACCAAAGAAAAAAGGATTATGGACTGAAGAAGAGATTGGAAGAAAATGATAGAAAATCATGTCAACAGGAAAAGAAAGCATTGCAGTAAGTCGAAATTCTCCTTTTTAGGTATGGATGTCTCCCCATCACAACCAACGCCAATTTTCTATGAAAATTGATTATACGAATTGCTGAGACCTTAATCCCTGCAAGATTAAGGTATCACAATTCTAAAAGAGTATCGTCTCTGCAAGACGTGTGTCCGTTATATCCCGGGGAGTGAGTACAATATCCTTGAAGGATTCTTCCAAGTAATATCGAAAAGAAGACATTTAAGCAATGTTATTCGCAAAATCCTGAAGTGGTGATCGATAAGTACCTTTTCTCAAAATAGAGAATAGTCATTTCACTCACAAAATCTGACTAGATTTTGCTTACATTCCTTGCAAGGAATGCCGAAATCGACGTTTTCTTGTCGACAGGCAAATATCAAAAACGTCATTAGAATCGCAGCTAGCGGCGTCATCGTAGCCGTTCAAGCACTTCGAGTCAGAGTTATTTAGTCTCTCCAAAACGTTCATCATCCGAAAAATATGATAGAGATAAAGAATATCTTTCAGTGAAGAATTCTCCTGATTTTTCGGTCCGGATCCAGGATATCATTAGGAAAGGATTGCCTACAAAGGAGAAAAAATCTCTCTTGGAAAAATGTCCTCCACCACAAAACGCCTTGTTTATCGATCCTCCCAAACTCAATTCAGAAGTGAAAGGTTCGGTCCAAGAAACTCTGATAAAAAGGGATGACCGCATATGTGAAAAACAAAAACAGGTTTCAGCTTGCTTAGCTGGCATGGCGAAGTTAACTTCCTTGGTGTTATTTCTTAATATCAACGAAAAGTTACCGATGATTGAAATTGCAGGAAGCGTAACTAGAATCCTCGCTGATTTACAAGGGGAAGAATCATGAAACTACCACTGTCGAGACACCGGAGGAACTGACTAATTCTGTAAGTCATTCCGCTGGGCATCTAAAATCGTTCAAACGCGCTTGGTCAAAATTTACAGACAGTGAAACAATCCTGAACTGGATTGATGGATATCGCATCCATTTCTCGAGACGAGGAGCTCAATGTATCCTTCCCACAAAACGGAAATGGTCTGAACAAGAGATGAACCTTATCGCAGCTCGAATAGAAAAACTTAAAATGAAGGGAGCGATCAAGGAAGTACCCGCGTGTAAGGACCAATTTATATCGAGCATTTTTGCAATACCAAAATCCAGTGGTGGTTACCGTTTGGTCCTTAATTTGAAAAAATTAAATGAGTTCATAGATTCGCAAAATTTCCAACTCGAAGACAATAAGGTAGTCCAAAAGATGCCCAATCCCGGGTATCTCATGGCAACTTTAGATCTCCAAGATGCATACTATTTAATCACAATTGACGACAAAAATAAACAAATTCCTGAGATTTTATTTTTAAGGATTAATATATCAATTTGAATGTTTACCCTTTGGACTGAGCACAGCACTGTACGCATTTATAAAGATTGTGAAGCCGGTTATGGCTCCCTAGAGGTCTAGAGGACTTATGTCGGTCATTTATCTCGATGATATTTTGTTATTCGGAAGCAGTTGGGCGACCTGTCTCGAAAGCATTCATCAGACAAGAACCTTGCTTCAAAAATTAGGATTTTTCATAAACGTAAAAAATTGTGTTTTAATACCGTTAACGAGATGTACATTCTTGGGCCTCCTATATGACTCAGTCCTCATGTCTGTTGAACTCCCGTCAGACAAGGGAGAAAAAACTCGTACCTTAATATAGAAATTTTGCAAAACAAATCGTTGCAAAATCCGGAATCCGCTTTTTTCGTTGTGACTGTAGAGTCGTGTTGCCCAACTTTGAAATATGGTAGGGTGCATATGAAAAAAATCGAAAGACCGAGAATATTAGCGCTTCGTGAAAACAAAGTCAATTTTGAAAATGTCATGGGAATTCCGTTGAATTTAAGAGACGACTTTGACTGGTGACCTAGTAATATTGCTAACGCTCGAAATCATACAAAACAATTTGACCTCAAAATTGAAATTTATTTCGGATGCCTCGCTCTCGCGTTGGGGCGCGGCTTGCTCAGGCAAACAAACCCACGGCTTCTGGAACGAAGAGGAAAAATCAAATCATGTAAATGACCTAGAACTGAAGGCCGCAAAGTTCGCTTTGAAATGTTTTGCTAATCACTTACGGGATTGCGATATTCTCTTAAGATGGGGCCGCACCCGCGACAAAACTTCGACACAGCCTCGGTTTGCGCCGGCAAAACAAAATTAGCGCGAACTACTGCTATCTACCGCGAGGCAACATTGTCGCTAGCGTCCGGAAAGTCTCGACGGGCTTCCTGTGTAAGTATATATACACTACCGTTCAAAAATTTGGATACACTAGTCGATATTTTTTCCCGCACTTGAAGTTTGATAACTCTGCTAAAAAAAAGATATTCTAAAATCCAAAGCGGCATTTGAAAGAAGATATATCAGGCTTCAGTTTAGTGTATTTAAATATTTTTTTCAATTTTTTTCTACCCGGTACGGACTTTGGTACATGGCCGTTTTTAGGCCTTTTTTCGACCGTCGCAAATCCGGCGCCGATTCTAAGAAAATTTTTCTGTTTTTTTTTACTCAGAAAAACTTGAAAGGGAACACAGAAGCTCCAGATTTCTTTTTTCTAATTTTTTTGCGATTTCTTTTTTTTTGGGAGTTATTTCATTTTTTGCTAAAAACGACAAATTTTGCCAAATTCAAAAGAACCCAAGAACGATAGGTTTCAAGGGAAATTGTTAAGGATACAAAAAACTGCGTATTTTCATAGTACATAGCCTGGGATTTTTTCAGATTTTTTCTGTGACATTTTTTTTAGTAGTTTTTTCGAAGTTTACGAGCCAAATTTTTTTCTTTCAGGTCAATAAAATGTTTTAAGGTAATGTAAGGTAGGTAGGTTTGAGGTAATGTTTTAATGTTTTAAGTGCCTTAAACCATTTTATAGGCCTGAAAGAAAAAAAATTGACTCGTAAATTTCGAAAAAAATACTCGAGAAAAAAATAAATGTCAGAGAAAAATTCTGAAAAATTCCAGGCGATTCATTATGAAAATACGCAGTTTTTTGTACTCCTATCAATTTCTCTTAAAACCTATCGTTCTTGGGTTATTTTGAATTTTGCAAAATTTGTCGTTTTTAGGAAAAAATGAAATAAGTCCCCCAAAAAAATCGCCAAAAATTTTTAAAAAGAGTAATATGGAGCTTTTGTGTATCCTTTTACGTTTTTCTGAGGAAAAAAAAAATAAAAAAATTTTCTTAGAATCGGCTCCTGATTAGCGATGGTCGAAAAAAGGCCTAAAAACGGCCACGTACCTAGGTCCGTAGCGGGTAGAAAAAAAATTGAAAAAAATATTTAAATATAGTAAACTGAAGCCTAATATATCTTCTTTAAAACGACGCTTTGGATTTTCGAATATCTTTTTTTTTGGCAGAGTTATCAAACTTTAAGTGCGGGAAAAATATCGACTGGTGTATTCAAACTTTTGAACGGTAGTGTACGTACATAAGTACACACTGGAAATTTCGAGATGTGCAGCGCCCCGGCATTCGCCGGAACTAAATGTCACAAATGTCGGACGATATTTTCTCGCAATCGTAAACAAATATCTACAAGTTATGGTTTCCCATAGATTTCCTAAAATATGTGACAGAATCAAATGATTGAGGTCAATCAAAATAGGTGTTTCGAATATGGCTACGCGGTTGTTCTCCCCTGCAAGTCGTGATATTAACCAAACTTTTTATTCGACAGCATTCCCATCACGATGCTCGCGTGGTAATACAATCTGTAATTTTTTTTTCGAATTGAGAAATGTGGTGAGTACACAGCCGTTCGTCGATCGATTTGACATTGTCTGGTAAAATTTCATGAAATTCTGAAAATCCGTTTAGGAAATCCATGGGAAACTATCACTCTGATCTGCGGCCGAGGGGGAGAGGGTGTGCGGCTCCCTCCTAAGAGCGGACAACATCACAACAGTCACATTTATCAATAAAAAATCAATTTGTCGGGAACTGAACTCCCCCGGGTTCAGTTCCCGAAATGAAATGATATCACTAGGGACATTTTGGAGTAGTGCGAACATCGAAATTTGTGGGTCTTCGCGTCCTATATTCGATCAGAAGATAATACAGAAGGAGATATTGAATCACGCAGGCTAAAAACCGACACATAGTCGACCGATAAATACCCTTTATGGGATGAGGTTTTTGTAGAAATCGTTCAGACATTTGGGAAACCAAAAATAGATATTTTCGCATCAAGAACGAATTTTAAATGTTCAAAACGTATTTCGTGGAAAAACGATCCTGGATCTTGAGCAATAGATGCCTACACGGTTGAATGGAATATTTTCTTTTATGTTTTTCCACCATTCTCCATTATTTTACGCACGCTTCATAAGATAAAAATAGGAAGAAGTAAAGGGATATTCGTGGTCTCATATTGGCCTGCGCAACCCTGGTTGCCAGTGTTCGAATCAATCCTGCAGACAGACCCTCTAATTTTCAAGCCACATTTCAAATTATTAACGTCCTTAACCAGGAATCCCCATCCACTCTGGAAGCGACTTACTCTGGTGACAGGAATCCTATCAAACGGACATTGAGGATCAGATCAGACCCTGAAACAAGTCTAAATATTCTGATGGCATCGCTATGTGAGTCTTCACTGAAACAATATGAGACAGCGCTTAAAAAATGGTGGATTTTCAATCAAAAAGAAAATATGGACCCTTTGAAGAGCTCAATTGCACAAGTACTGCGATTTCTTACGAGAGAATTCGATCATAAATTTTCTTATGGATCTCTGAATAGTTTTCGCTCGGCGATTGCCCTTTTACATGATGCAGAACTAGGAATGGACCCCAGAATTCAAAGATTCTTCATAGGCGTTTCCAAACTTCGGCCTCCAAGAGCACGTTATGATTATACTTGGGATCGAGTGATAGTTTTAGATGAATTGAAAACATGGGGTGCAAGTAAAAATCTTGCTTTAATCTTATTGGCACGCAAGATGGTCACACTTTTGGCGCTGACAACTGGACATCGGATGCAGACCTTAATATAATATAAATATTCTAAACATTATTTCAAGAGCAGATCGGTTGCAGATGAAAATTCCAGAAAGAATTAAGACCTCCGCAATAAACAGAATGCAATCACTGTTGATTTTACCATTCTGTAAAGATGACAAAAAATATTCATTAATTTGTCCAGCAAGAACTGTTAACGATTATGTAGAGAATACTAAAGAGTTAAGAGGTTTGGAGAATCGCTTGTTAACTTCGTTCAAGAAACCTCATAAAGCGGTTTCAGCCACAACCTTGAGTCATTGGATAAAGAATAAGATACCCGACCCATATAAGGCCCAGTGCCTAATAAAGCCCACGCTGCAAATATCAAAAACTACAAAGTCAAGCGGATTAAGCTCTCATCATCGAGTGTCTAGCTTTGAATGGCCGCAATTCCCATAGCCATCGCCGCGCTGTGGTGATCCCAAACAAATTTATAGTCGATAGAAGGCAGAAAGTGCGATCTCACGTAGCCGTTTCTTCAATTTCTACGTACAAAATTTTTCGAAAACAAAAAATGTTTTCAATATTACTTAGTGAATCTTTATTCTAATTATATATAGTGATTTATCAGCACTATACATGTTGTTATCAAAATTAAAGTTAAAAATTGAAGATTATACATTTAAAAAAAAATGTTTGTACAAAATTGCAACGGGTATGGCCTTATTAGGACCAGTGGTTTGAATAAGGCCCAGAAGACACGATTAAAAAAAAAGCTTACAGTTAATAGTAAAAATTGCTTTCTGAATCAAAGATATCATTAATACGTTGATTATTGTATAAATGATTAAATAAACTTTTTTGTTTTATTTCAACATTCATATCTTTTTTTGTACTAAAAAACAAATAAGTTGGGCCTTACATGGGTCAGGTATCTTTGATTACACGATAGCAGTCGACTATTTTAAAGCCTATAGCAGTAAATATGCAGCGACCTCATCAGCGGAGAGAGGCAGAATTCGCTTAGATTATATTCGAAAAACAATCGGTTGGACGGAAGAGTTCCTTATTTGTGCGAGATTTTATAAAAGAGAGATACTGATGACTCGCAAAGAGTTTGCTTTATCTGTGTTCAACTCATATCAACATATATTGGCAAAAAGCTGCATAATCGTATGTTCACTGGCGTTTCTAGTTAATAAAGAAGCTTTAAGATATCCTTTGCTTATTATTAATCATTCGTAACCATTGTTGAACAGTTACATTTTGACCCCGAGGAAGAGGCGCGAAATAGAATTATGATGGAACTTCACTTACAAGCAAGTTCATTCAATCATTCAATTTTTTTTTAAGAAAAACACGAAACAAACTCTGATTAAAAAAATGAATGTAATAAAAATTATCTATAGAGGTGGCTATGGACAGATCCTTTCAGGGAACGTCGCATTTTTTTTCCTAGTGGTTTCTCCGTGCTCCACGACACTTGTCCAAGCTGGCTAGATAAAGCAACTGGAGAAAACAGTACATCCAGTTGCTTGAATCGATTTACGGAAGAACGTTTTAAAGAAGACAAATTAGCTTAACTAAACTTATTTATTTATATTTCTGCAATACTTTATTAAACCTATGTGTCATTTCGAAAATATCAGTTTTTCACTAGTTTTCGGCTTTGTAAAATCGTGTGATAAGATCTTTGAAAAGACCACTGTCACCTTTAGTTTTGTTTTTTTAAAATGATTGCTTTTCTTTCTACAAAGATATTGAGTTTTTATCTCGAAAAGCAAGCAGTGTTTCAAGAAAAAGATTAAATACAAACCATAAGTTTATCCTTTTTAAAACGCTGTTTGCAAATTGGTTTACCATTTTTTTCGATGATGCATTCGATATTTTGTTCAGATGGAAAAATCACAGGGTTCCTAACACTCTTGGTCAAGGCTGTATATACTGTTATTGCGCTTTCCGCTTTGGATCTTCGCCAAACTTAGTCCATAGGACCAATGTTACCATTGATATCATGCGAACTCAAACAAACCCATAACAATGTTATGCCTCACCCTGCGATATTACTCGATATCTGCGTTCCCAGCCGCTGAAAATGTACATTGTTTCATTGACACGCCGGCAACAAAAGAGTGAGCCAACCTGCCGTGATGCGTTAAAAAAAGTCTGAACGAAAATCCACCCAAAGCGGAGAGCGTGATACGTATATGGGCGTAGCCGGAAATAAGCCCAGTAGCTATACATATAGTAGAAGCACAATAAAAATAAAAATGTATAAAAACGATATCCCGAAACCATAGTGCGTCGCCTAATCCCTTGAGGGGATCTCTTCAGAGGATATTGAACGGTAAGTCTGTGTAAAGTTTTAGCCGTTTCAAGTGAGGCAGCTGTTCAAAACCTCGTCTTGAAATATCTATTATTTTAACGTTGTCATGATTATCAAACAACCCGTGTCTTTCGCGTAAATTTTTGGATAGATTAGAATAGAATGGCGCAAAGTTTTAAAAATTATACTTACAGAAGTTTCCCGATTTAGTATTCAATATTAAAATTTCGAAAGGCTAAATATCAATATTAATGTATTTTTATATATTTCTACTTTTGCAAACATTATATGTATAGACATTAAACAAAGTTAATTATATGCTTCATAATAAATGACAATCATATCAATCTTTTCGACTTTCTACAATAAAATGTAGGGTAGACTGGGTACGGTTGAAACAATTTAGCTTATATCGTTTATAATTTGATTGTTTATAAACAAAATGACGATTATGATACGTGAAATTCAAGTGTAAAGTATCAGCTACAATATGGCAGTATCATTATAGTTCTCGGATTACTATTTTTAGAAATATATGGAATTAAAAAAAATAGATACTTTGTTGCAACCGTCCCCATGCCAGGGGCGGTTCGTTTTATCAAAGCTCGTCGCCCTTGACAACCTTGTAGCTTGTGCGGCGCGTACAGACAGTTCAGGGTTTCTTCTCATTAACATCCGAAACCATTCCTCACCAGCCATTCCGTTTTCTTCCCAAGTCCGAGGTCGTGATAAATTATACTTAGTGGTAAGTTCGTAAGCTAATTTTCTCACCTCTTTCTTAGATAGTTCGAAATATATATAAGCGCATTGAATCCAATATTTTGATGACTCTCGCTCCTGATCTTCATTAAAAACACGATTGTGCGCTTTATACCCTATGCCTGTATCGTCTTTGCCGGTCGCATCTCGCTTTCGGATGTATCTTAACAGAGAACAGTGATTTATACCATACTTTTCCGCCGCTTTTCGTAGTGAATCTCCAGCTTTTACCTCTTCATATGCATTGCTATAACTCGATAAGTCAATATCCCCTCTGGAAGTCTTCCTCACTCGAACTCTCGGCATCTACAACAAATAACCATAAATTTATTTTCTCTTTCAACCGTACCCACAAAAAATTTTTCAACCATCCCCAACCCCAATTTAGGTAAATATACTTCATAGTTTCGACATTAACCCGTTAGGGACTGAGTTTTTGAAATTCAAATTTTGTGTTTTTATTTTTATATTTGGGTTGAATGATGACCAGTTAATATGATGATGACAAAAAAAAATCAAAATCTCCCAATTTTGAGTTTTAGACTGTTACCATATGGCAACGCTAGTCTTTAATGGGTTAATCACAATACATTAAAAAGAGTCACTATCTCTTATTCTATAAGCGTCGTAATAATCGCAAACATACACCTTAATACAATCATTTAAAAAGAGCAGATAATATAAGCATTAATGGCCGAAGAAAAAAACTTACTTTCGGGTAATAAAACCAATATGACGTCCTGCACACAACTTCAACCCGCGGGATGCGGCGCGGCACTGTATTTGTGTTCGAACCTGTCGTCCTCTTCGTTTTCCCCTTGCACCCCTCTTCCCCGCGTAACTGTTTACGAGATATTTGCTCTGTTTCAACCGTTCTATGTATCAACCGTACCCAGTGTACCTATACTATTTAACGCGTAAAATAATACGCAAGGATATTAATAATGCACAAATACAATTTTGAAAAAATACTTAGACGAAAAGTAACGTCAGTTCACTGTTTTGTCATTCTTGTATCTCGATAGCAGAAAGTTTGACCGTCATCTTATGCCAAGCCGTTATATAGCGTATAAAATCAAAAACAGATATCACTGTAGGAAGATTCGTGGCCACCAAGTGATATTAACGGGGTTATCCCGTGTGCAGGCACTTTTGCGGCGCTTATTTCGAGATTTTTTTTGTCTAACTGAATAAACAGGCAACCATTCAATTTTCACCACATATTAATTCATATTTTGATGCTCTTTTAAATTCGCGAAAAAATGTTCAATAAGATGCCAAAAATGTACCGTTCAATGTTTTTAATAATCCTAGTCCACATGATAGTTTATATTCCACAGATTGTTATGCTGTTTGATTTTTTTGTATCAAATAAACAGAACACCTGCAATCGTGGTTGCCACTGTTACTTTTTTGTTCTAAATGGGCATTCGAGTTAATGTGTACTTCAGCAATGGATGGAGATTTCTAGCTGAAAAAATTCTCAATTTTGCTTTGAATACGAAGTCATATGTTGTGAAAATTTCATAGCTGTATATTCATTTAGTTCGCAAAAAAAATCCAAAATAAGCGCAGCAAAAGTGCCTTCACACGGGATGACCCCCTTAAGCAACTATCTGATGTATGTCAACTTACGCTGTCATGGTTCAATAATTTTCGAGCTATAAGCATATAAAAATACAGCTCTTCTAAACAATACGGTTTCCCCTAATAGTTTGAGTTAACATAAACTATAAGGCGTAAACACTCTAAATAATTACAAGCAGACACCACTTACATTTTGAATACGTAACCATACATACGTTTGTGCATACGTACATCCATATGCGTATGTCTGACCAGCCATTTTGCCTCAAACGTATTCGTCTACATTAAATTTACCGAGTAATCCTCGGTGCGTTTGACTTTCCTCACGTTCCCTATTTTATCTTATTTTCTCATACCTATACATCTCCTTTTCATTGTTCAGCATCTTTTGTGCTTTCATTTTTTATTCGTACGGTTTGACTTTTCACACGCCAGCGATATTGGAATACGATAAACACTAACAATTTTGCACGAATACATATTCTAGTATACTGTTAAGGGCATGGCGCACACGCCTCCGTCCACTTCGAAATTTTGAAATCACTATTCTCTTAAACGGCTGAACCAATCGGTATGAAATTTGTTTTGTGCATTCTGGGTGATGGCATCGACGGCCCCCGGTCGCCATTTTGGATTAAAACGTTTAATTCTTGAGAAATGGCGATGTGAAACGTTTTGACTATCTCTCTCGCACTCGTGTGCCACGTTCGTCATGCCCCTAAAAAGGACGAACGAGAGTGAAAGAAATCTGAGAGCGTGCACTTCGCGCGGTTATCAAATTCAATCATGGCAATTTCATTGGACACTCTGCGGAACTACCACTTAATTTTGTACTTTCGTCTTGCGCTATTAAAGCGTCAAGTCAATTTTTGCCGCGGCCCTCTCCGCACTGTTGCAATTGAATATACTCTCCTGAGTTAAAGCGCCGTTGACACGAAAAAGTGCAGAGATAGAGACCGAATACGGGTTTATCTTATTTCTTCGGGAAAAAAATTGTTGCGGTCAATCATTTTATCCGACCAAAATTCCTTTACGTCCAAATGAAAATCTCTGGGATTTTGGTAACTGTCAAATTTTCTTGATTATTCGTTGAAAAGAATAATCATTCATTAGAATTACGATAAAAAATGTGAATTTACGATATACAGATATAACAGGAGAATTTTCAGTAGGATGAATGGATGGGCTTGTGCTCACAGTATGGATAAACATAAATCAGTATTATTTCCCCTACGGACATAGTAAAATATGCATTATAAATATATTCGCTGTTTTGTCTATTTTCGTATTCTTTTTTTTCACCCTACAAATAACGGTTTTTAGAACATGATAGTACATGGTAAATTTTTTGTTTTCTAATGCATGTTCATTCGTAAACATAGCATTTGAAGAACCTGTGTGTCTCTTGACGATGAAAAAACAGTTATGCGAAATTCCAAAAGAACACATGCGCGTTTATGAGGTCAGTTCATAAAGAAACATAGATTCACTTTTTTTTTCAAAACGATATTATTTGTTCCTCCACATTGTGCGCTTTTAGGGATATATACTTCACTCACTATGTTCAGTATTTTCTTGACTTCCCAAAAAAACATATTCTCCAGCTCTTCAAAGTATACGTTGGTCTCGAGGTTATCGGATGATATTGTCATTAGATCTAAATTATTTTTATGCGAAGTACTCTTTATCTTAAAATTATTGCGGGCTGCCATGTCGGACAAATACGGGGGAAACGGTAAGATGAGGTAATTCATATAGATTCGCAATTCATGACGTCATTTAGTTTCCAGTAACCTCTCCGGGTGAATGTCTTGGTAAGTCATTGTGGCGAAAAAGCACGTTTCACTTGCCACTCGCTCATGTAGCATCTGAAAAATATTTGCTTATTTAAGAAAAGTATCACTCGAATATAGCGTAGCGATTTTTTGGGACTATTGAAAAGATTATGTTGAGCGGAAAAAAAAATTTATATTTTTCACCGAATTTGTGTAAGCAAAAATATTAATTTGAAAAAATTTTCGTTCAAAATGTTGTGTATTTATAAAGTCGTTTAGCTTTTTTCAATTTAGAACGGATCGATAATCACCACCAGCTTTTGGTACTAAAAAAAAGCTTTATATAAATTGGCTCCTGATTTCAGCGGTAATAAGACTAATCTCTTACTTAACCATTTTCTTTCCATGGGAGGAATGCTCTGGACCAATCGCTTTGAAAAATGAATACTATATCCCACAACCCAATTTGGTACAGTTTTATCCCAGGTAGTTTTCATCCAGGTGTGCTTTAATAATTTCAGTCGTCCCCCTGACTTACAGGCTCTTTCAGTTTCTCCTGTGACCCGACGAAGATAGTTTTGGCGGAGGATGGTGGGTACATTCGGATGCATGAAGATGACTCCGGAACCGTGGTATTTCCTGCCCGGTCCACACTCTGTTCTTGGTCTTCAATCTGAGACGGCGTTGCGAGCCATTCTCATTTCTTGAATCATGAGCTTGGGTTTTTGACGAATTTGGTTTTGAGGAAGTGCTTAAGCGTTCTGAGGAATTTGTTGCTTTAATTACATCTGCTAGTTCTTTGTCAAATAACCAAGTATCCATATCTGCAGCATAGAAGGACTCAAAATGACGTGCTAATGTTTTTGAGAATCAAACATCGTCTAATGAGTGACTCTTCTCGTTAAAGATCTGCGTGAATCGCTGTTGTACTTCCTGCAGTTTTGATTGAAGATAATTTATCGTTACCAATTGATGAGAGAGTCAGAGACATCAGCTTTGCCAATTCAGCTAAACACGCTCAGATACTGTCTTATTTTTCGATGATTCTCCCATTCGTTTTACCAGAGTTTCATGGAGAAATGCTTTTACCTCTGGATTAAGGTTGGGTGCGTCTATGAATAAGGCGTTCACCAGAGGTGGAAATTTCTCCAAAAGAAATTTTCGCTCCTCCGTTGGTAAACCCTTTTTCATTATATCCTGGATTCGAATAGAGAAATCAGGATGGGTGGCCGGCGCCGGTGGACGATTAGGCACGATTCGATTTCCAATCAGATGGAACACGTCCGCATCTAACGCGGGTTTTGTGATCGTGAGTTCAGTACCTTCCACTGTGAGAGCGATACTAAGGAGGGTGTCGTTAATGGACATGAGGTTAACAGTATTTCAACATCATCAGTTTCGTTTTTCGACACTTCCACGCTGGAATAAACTTCTTCAGCTCGATTTTTCTGGCGCCCCGAACCAATATTCCGATACCCCTCGAACTCTGATACTTTAAGTTTGCTAGTGTTGTGCATACAGCGTTGTGTTACTAGCGTCTAGTGTATCAACAGGTTAGTGAAACATACAATACTTCTAAAACCTTGATGTAGCTTTCCGTCCTAACGTAAAAGTCAGGTGCATCGAATAATCTGAAAAATATGGGGTGACCAAATCATTAGTCAATTAGGATTTTTCGCAGTTTTCTCTTATTGTTAGAAAGTATAGTGTAGTTTATGGTGAAATATCTGAGGATACAATAATCATTGAATTGAGTTATTAGCAAATTGGAATATAGAGAAATAGAAAATAGTTCCAGAATTGGAAAAGAATGCATGTAAAAACCCGCACGGAGCATACTCTGAAACTCAGGGGAAAAAGTAATAATATAATATAGCTGTTTTATTCTGGTTATCAAAAATATTGCACACTTTATGAAGAGTGCCAAAGCGATGAAAAATATAGACACATGTAAAACTAGATAAGTATGATGTATCGGGTTTTACGGACTCTCAAGTGTTTACAGTTATACTTGTATACGATGTTTACAATTACACTTGTAAACGATGTTTACAATTACTCTTGTAAAGACGATCGAGTGTTTATAAATAAACTTGTAAAGACGATCGAGTGTTTTCAATTACACTTGTAAACAACATTGCTGCAATGGATTTTCCACAAATTATGGCAACCGGATGGTTGATCACTAGTATACTCAAAAATTATATGTAAAACCTAATCAGCATATTCATTTGCATCATTGTGGAAATTCGGTTTCTAATAAAATGTAATCTACATTCTTTTTATGTTGTTTGTAACTTTCATGTGAACGATTTCACTGAATTTTGAACTTATTATTCTATACTATACTATACTATAACTTACTATTCTATACTATACTATATTATACTATTCTAAAAAAATCAACAAAATGACAGAAACGTGAATTATCTGATTAAACATTTTCAATGCCTACTCGTGTACCTCCTGCTCAAGCGTTGCCTCTACCTACATGGAATATCCCTCACGTTACGTCTTCCGATTTTGTTAAAAGTTATATACGTTACGAAGTATGGAAAAATGTCAGGGACACTTACTTTTTTTATTGCCGGAAAAATAGTTTTAATAGCCAAAACCACTTCTCGAAAGGAGGCATTCGAGAATAATATTGCAGTTTCACCCACAATCCGTCAATTGACCGTAATGAAACAGGAATGAGAATTCTTCGAAGGAGCAATAAAAAATTTGACGATTAAACGAACTTACCTGTAAGTGAAGTTCTATCGTAATTGTATGGAGCGCCTGTTCCGAAGAGATCACATGGCAGTACCCCTCTCTCCATGCCTATATCGTCACATGTTTTTAGAAAAATCTGATAAACTTATTTCCCCACCTTCCCCTTGGAGGGATTCCTGGTGCGATGTTCAATTCATTTCTTTACAGTACTGCCGCATTAGTTTGGGTTAAGATTTTCTTAGTTATGGGTAATAGGGTGGGAAGTGATCTCTTCGGAAGAGGTGCTCCATACAAATACGATAGAACTTCACTTACAGTTAAGTTCGTTTTTTGCGCTATTTTGCGCCGCTTCCTCGAGATCACATGGTAGGTGTAATGCAGCAAGCATAATGCAGCAAGAAATTTTTTTTTATATATATTTTTTGATTCCGGTATTGCTCTTGCGAATATATATTTTTCTGCTGCTATTCTCAGATTGTAATGTTTTGCAAATGTCTGTGAATTTTTGGTCCATCCTGCAGTCCGTTGGATAGTCTCGATATTAACTCCCTTTCTGTTTACTGCAGACGTCGAAGCATGACGCGTACTGTAGGCCGAGAAACATTTTGTATCGACACCCGCGTCGGTTAAAGCAGATTTGATCCACCGACTTAAGGTCTGCGTTGAAGCGGTTTTGTGCGGCATTTTGAAAGAGATAAATAGTGTTGTGGTGCTTTTTCGCAGATCCCGAGTGCATTCGACGTATGCTTCAAGCGTCGAGGCTGCGCATAATTTGATGTTCTCCTGGTAAAAGGGGATGATTAGTGTAGGTTGTTTTCTTTTCGGTCGCGATGTTTTTATCCTCTCTGGAATTTTGATTTCGATCTAATTTTTTGTGTTTTCCATATTTTGTGTATCAATCTGCGCCAACGTCTGGGGTCTATGACCAGTTACCAATTCAATTAAAGTAACCAGCTTGAGAGTAAGTTTTTCTAGACACAAATCTTCGTTTGGTGGTTCTTGTGTAAAAAAGTCGAGAACGACCTTCGGGTCCCATGTTGAGTGATATTTTGGTTGTGGAGGTCGACATTTTGCAATGCCTCTAATGTATTGCTTTACTCTTTCATCTTGACCGATCTCTGGTCCTAGAATGAAGGCTATGGCCGATCGGTAACTGTTTATTGTTTTGTAAGATGCTCCATTCTGGAATTCCCTTGCCAGAAATTTTAAAAGTTCGGGTATTGATATCGTAAAAACGTCAATTTTTCTTTCTTCACAATAAGACCACCATTTTTTGTAAGTTGTTGTATATTGTCGTAAAGATGATTCGCTCAAGGAAGAAATTGCTACATCTATTGTTTCGTCTGGCATTTCCTTGTTTGCGAAAGCTTGCCTGATAAGACTGCGGCTACCAGGGTAAGACGTCTCCAAAGGGGATGTGGTTCCCTGTTTGAGGAGCAAGTAAATGTAATGTCCGGTTTGAAATAAATGGGTTCTGAATCAAGCATGCACATAAACAGTGGGAACCATGCTTGAGATGTCCAATGAGGAACGACCACCACGCCTCGAGCTTTTTCGGATCTTATTTTTCTCAACATCTTGAGAATTACCGAAAAGGGAGGGAATGCATAAAAGTGATATCCACTCCAGTCTCCAGTCTACGCCGTCGATGCTTGTGAAAGCATCGGCGGCGATCGAATGAGGATCTTTTTTCCAGGATACATATTGCTTGCACTTGGTATTGGATCTACTAGCGAAAAGGTCGATTTCCGGAGTAATAAAAAATTGGCATATTTTTCTAAAGGCTTGGTTTGACAGTCCAAATTCCGTTTTTATTTCGAGTTTTCTAGATTCGGCGTCAGCTATCGTGTTCTCTTTTGATGAGATATACGATCCAAAGATCCAGAGGTTTATTTTTTCGCACCAAATCCAAATATCTTTCACGAGTTTTCTAAGTTTTTTATACCCTGTTCCACCCATGCGATTTATAAATGCAATCGCTGTCGTGTTATCAATTCGCATTAAGATACTACAATCTCTGAGGTCTCTTGCAAAGCATTTTAGGGCGAAAAAAGCAGCCAGAAGTTCCACGTAATTAATATAGTATTTGCTTTCTGCTGTGTTCCAATGACCGTGTGATCTTTGTCCTTTACAGGAAGCTCCCCAGCCTGACGGGGACGCGTCTGAAAATATTTCGATTTTATAATTGTCTGTCACTATTGGGTTGTTTGCTGACATGATATTGGATTTCCACCAAGACAAATCATGTTTAAGTTCTTTTGATAAAATCATAATTTCTTCAAAATTTCCATTTTTAGTTATCTGCGCTAATGTCTTCTCTCTCTCAAAATCTTTTATATAAACCCAGCCATATCTTATTGCTCGACAGCACGCGTCTAACATCCCAACAAATGACTCGAACTCCCGGATCGAGCACGAGTGGAGCTCTTGAAATTTTTTAATTTCGGACAACACTTCTCGTCTCTTTGTAATGGGTAGTTCGATAATCATTTTTTCTGAATTTAGTTCAAATCCAAGATATAGTTTGATTTTTGATGGTTACAATTGGCTTTTCTTTTTGTTGATAATGAAGCCTAATTCTTCTAATAGATAACCGTTCACATCGCGATTCTCTATCCATTCTCTGAAAGTGTTGCCGATCAAAAGCAGGTCGTCTAGGTATATCACTGAAATATAACCTAGTGCTCTTAAGCGGCTTACTACGACCCCTATAATTTTTGTAAAGAGGTACGGGGCTACATTTATTCCTAACGGCAAGCAACAAAGTTGAAAATTTTTCTCTTTAAATACCCAGATAGCCTAGCGTACGATTCCCCGAGGGCACTCCACGGCGTACTGGTACGGTGGTGGTACGCGAGCGGTACGCCGTACTCCGCGGCGTACCTCCACCGTACTGGTACGGTGGCAGCACGCGGTATTGGTACAGTACCGGTACGCGAGAAGTACGCTGTATTGGTACAGTACCGTACCGCTCGCGGCGTGACACGAGTCGACTGAATCCCGCCATTTTCCATGACGGAGCTGATAGAAGCCCGCCATTTTCCATGACGGAGCTGATAGAAGCCCGCCATTTTCCATGACGGAGCTGATAGAAGCCCGCCATTTTCCATGACGGAGCTAATAGAATCCCGCCATTGTGAGCATTGACGCGAAACACGTGATACGCGAGTTTCCTTGTTCGACAGAAATTGTGCTTTTCTTAAGGAAAACAAAAATTCGGGAGTGTAATTGAACAATAGAGCGAGGAAACGGAAATCGATTAATTCGTGTGTGATTTGACGGGTTTTTTCTATAGTTCTGTGCCAATAAATTAAACCGTTGTGTAAAGCTGGTGACAGGGTGTTGTACCGGTGATAGTTGACGTGGTGTCCAAGTGTCGTCACGAATTTCACGATTCGTAGAACGACAGTGGACACTAGGCGAAGCAGAAAAGGATTTCTATACATTGTTTATATTTTTTTCAGGTTAAATTATCTAAGAACTCTTCGGAAGGCGCTTACAAATCTCTAAGAGTTCTTCGAAAGGACGCGCCGTGACTGCGCGACATCTCGAAGACTGAAACAGCACAGTACTTGAACATAAAAAATCTCATAGGTGAGTCAGCTCCGTTTATTTTATATGATGCTTCCGTTCGAGAAGTGATAAAATGCGAGAAAATGTATAAAAAATTAGATGTATGCTCCTTGCTTCTTGTTCTTCATGAATGTCAGAACCGGAAACATTTTCTATTTCATTATCGCGGCTAATCTTCCCGTTTTTCTCTGGTTTGGAAGTAAATTCATCAGCAAGCTTCCGAATTTTTTTCTATCCTGCATTGTTAGAGCATTTTCGATTTTTATCTCTTTGATCTTATTTTTTCTTTGTCTTTCTTCTTCTTCCTCCATTACTATAAGTCTTTTCTCGGGTGTGTCCGTCAATATTCTAGTCTTTCCCTTCTTCCGTTTCATGCCATGCAATTTCCTGGGGCCAGCCTTCGCATATGGTCTTACTAAATCAGGTGTTACATTGACAGTGCCCCTAGTCTGGCTTCTAGATGAAGATTCCAGTTTAGACGGCCCAGTGACTTCCTCATTTGAACTTGTACGATCCTCTAGCCTCTGATTTTCTTCTGTTGAAGGCTGTTCCATGACGGGTTGGTCTGAAATCGATGGTTCTGTAGGAACATTATCCTCTTCCGGCAAGCAGCGATCAGTTACAGAAGAACAAGCAAAATCTTCATCGGAGAAAATGTTTGAATTGAATGGCTTGTGTTTTGCGACGTCGTACAGTGCGTAATTTACATAATCTAAAGGGACAAAAGTCTTGAACCCAAACTGTACAAGCTTACCTCGATACTTCGAAGAAAACGATAAACACTCACAATAGCTAGTAACGCACATAAGTTTATGTGCGCTACTGTCTCTTTGTGCCCTTTAGTCCCAATGTTGTCCCTTTAGATTATGTAAATTACGCACTGTGCGTCGCGTGGTAATGCAAACGGTATTTTAACACGGTATATTAATATTATAGATGTAAGAATGGTATATTAAGACTTTTTTTAAAGACCGAGAAAAAAATTGTATACAAAAAATGATTGTATTCTGTAAAAAATTTACATGTACATGAATAGATTGTATGAAAAAATTTAATAAAAGCTTCGCAAATAAAATACAATTGTGTGTATCCGTTATTATGAAAACTAGAAAAAAATACAAAAACAAAATTTATTGGTTGTACCGTATAGGCACGATAAGGGCGCGGTGATAGTATGTCAAAGGTACTGCGTCGATATTATACCGGCACGGTTATAGTACAACGCTAGTATGCTAACAGCATTGCACCGACATTTGAAGCGTACGGTATAAATACATCAATAGTATGATACCCGTAAAGCAGTGGTACGGTTCCAGTATTGTAACGATACTATATCAGTATTCTGATAGTACCGTACTCGTAGGCCTGAAACACACAGGAGCGACGTACGGCAGCAGGCGTGGAACAGACGTGGCGCAGGCGTGGGACAGATACGGCGCAGACGCGACTTGAATTATATCAGAACAGGCGTGGAACAGGCAGACGCGACTTGAATTATATCAGAACAGGCGTGGAACAGGCGTGGAACAGTCAAGAAACGTTCAGATGCGGCATTTTATAGGCTGACTTTGGTGCGATAGGATGTCTTCGTCTTCAGAAGACGAAGATGCGCTTGCGTTGCTGCAATTAATTAATATGCAAAGGTCCAGAAGATATTGGGTGCACCCAGTGTGGAAATTGTCCGAAGAGCACAGATATTTTAAAATAATGGAACAATTACATGAATTCCCTGATCGTTTTCACGACGTATATAAAATGTCACCAGAATGTTACAATTTTATA